>VYXF01003617.1:953994-989615 GCA_013397295.1 Polioptila caerulea
AAAAAAAAATAGTCCCTGAAATGTCTTTTTCTGTGTATCAGAAAAACTGAAGTTCTAGATTAATTGACCACACACAATTACAGAATGGAGTAGCTTGGAGTAGCTATTCAATATTTGTCATGGCTATAGAGTTTCCAATGTAAAAAAATACTTGAAATATTGTAGAAGTGGGTTGATATGAAAACCTAGAGAGAAAATGTAATTTAAAGTGATTCAGTCTGAATAAACAATGTTGGAAACACAGGTTCTTGAAATTTTTTAGATCAGGCACATTTGTATGACGCTAATGATTTCCTTCTCAGGTTGATGGCCATTTCTTCTTCGTAACTTTTCCTTTCTTTCTTTTTTAATCTGTGCATACATATAATTAGAAAACAAACAAAAAAAAAAAGCTTGCGAGAAACAGAACCAGGTACAACTCTTGGATCTGTGAATAGCAGTTGATTTCCTCCAAATCTCTTTCCTCTCTTAGCCTCTAATGCTCACTACAGATCTGGCATGACAGACTTGTCTCCGTATGTCCTCCTTCCTTAAACAACAGCTTCAAGTGAGATTTTCTCTGCTTATACTTGCCCCCAGATGTTCTTCTCCAATAAGCAAACAAGATGCTGAAGAGAAGCTTGGGGACCTCAAAGCCCATCACAGGATTACCAAGACAGATTGAACCTTATAGATTTCCATACTGAGGTGTTATTACAAGGCAGAGCCTTGGAATTTCCTTCACAGCACACCAGTAGACATCCCAAATCTGCTGCAGCTGTGTTAATCTGATGTACATCATCTTGACCTTGCTTTTGAGGCAACTCTGCAACACTAAGCAGAGTAAACCAAACCTCTCTGAACTCTTGCCTATGGTGAGATGAAACAGTAAGAAGTGGAGTGGTAGGATTGTGAGGTTGATGAAGTTCAAACCAGGAAATGCCACAAATGGCCTTTCAAACACACAATCTTTCATAAAACTTCTGTTACCAAAAGTGTAAGTGGTAGGTTTCATTATCAGACCTTTGTGTTCAGGATCTTACCCCCACAAGAAGAAAACATAGTGCAGCTCATGGCAAAGGGTGAAGATTGTGCATGCATTACACCTGCTGGTGAAATCCCAACTTCACCTCCTAAAACACAAAGGCATTTCAGCATTTATTTCTTGCAGCTATTGACCTAGCTGTTGATGCATCTGAGAGACCTGATGCATCCTTTAAAGATCTCATGATAGAAGGATAAAATTTTGCCACACAACAAATGTATTTTATGGGGAAAAATAGCAACAGGCCCTTTGTGCACAGCAATGTGTCCACAGAAAATAAGAACAACTAAATCAACTCCTGTGTGGAGAATATTCTATAGAAATTAAATCATGAAACTGATTGTACACTGAAACTCTACCTACTTATTCATTTTTATTCCTCTCACTTGGCAGTTACACTTGACAAATACAGCCATTAACATAATTTCCCCTCCAACCTGATTCCTTCCCTTTTTTAAAATCAGCATTTACCTTGCATTCCAAGAACATATTTTCCCACTGAAAATAATTATTTTCAATTAAAAAAAAAAAATCAAACAAGCTGCAGAGAAGCAATTCCCTTGTAGGAGAGAATCAAAACAACCTACAAACCCATTAAACTAATGTTGATTATTTTCTTATTTCCATGAAGACAATCTTTTCACAGCTGGATACCGCTCAGGGAGGAGGCATCCAGCTTGAGCCATTTTTGTGTTCTTGTGCCACATTTTAAATTCCTCTAAGGATCCAAACATCTGGGACTCTGCTGTGGGAAAACCAGGGCTGAACCCATAAGGAAATCTTGTCTGACTGTGTGAGTGTGGGGTGTGCAGGGAGCCAAGAGGGCCCCCCCTGGGGTCACTGGAGCTGCCCACTGTGAAGGCGCTTTAGTCCCAGCAGTAAAATCTTGGGTGGTATGAGTGTATCTGCCAGAGTGACTCCTGGATGGCCAGGCAGGAAAGCTTCCTTAACAGTTCCACTGGCAATTGGTTAATTACTGTTGCTTCCCAACCCTGTTCTTTGGGGTTTCTCACACCATAATTATAACCATTTTTTTCTCATCACCGGCTAAAATGAATATTTAGGTGTAAATTTTCATAAGTGAACCCTGACACTGACAGCTGAAACAGAGCAGCTGCAAACTGCCTAATAGCCAGGCATGTAAGTACTTATTTGCTGGCAGAAATCTGCTAGTTATTTCTGACATTTTTATTTATCATATCCATCCAGATGCATATAAGCAAGATCATGATACTGTTAGGCAAAGCCTTATACACAACTCATTCAAAAGACTGTGTCTGCCCAAGATAAAATAAGCAACTGAGATGGAAAATATGGCATATTTGTACAGCTAACCCAGGATGCTGTAGAAACAGCTAATCCAGGAGCTGAGTGGTATTTTTATTTTTTTTGAAGACCTGATACAGCTGGGTAGGTGCAAGGCATGAGAAAACATCCTGAAAGGAGAGGCCACTTTTTACCAAATAAATTTCAAGTGAAGTGTCTATTGAGATAGAGGCAGAGAAGGAACACAATTATTTAATGGGCTTGTCTAACCTTGCAGGAGTTTACTGGCAGCCTTCCTGCACACATTAGCTATTACTTATTTACTTTGCTTTTTCACAGGACATGTTCATGATGCAAAAATTGCTGCTGTGGTCTTTGATGACCCTCTGATGGTTTTTATACCCTGCATTGTATGGCAGTCACAAAATAGAAACATGACAGGGGTGTCCTGGGGGAAGAAACCTGCTGCCATGGAACTACACTGCAAGGCCACAAACCTGCTTTGGTGTCCTCTGTGCAGAATGGAGCCCGAGCTCCCTCTGTACATTTGTACAGAAAAAGTTCAGCTTCCCTTGCTGGGGAGTCAGCCTGTCAGATTCCCTGATCTCTAAGGTCACAAAGACACTTGAATTTTCCACTTTGGGCACCTGGCCTGGTGAAATGACACCAGAGGTCTACCCAGGACAGATAAGTGGTCAAAGCAATAAGATTTCCCTAGGGCCAAAGGCAGACAGGCTGATTGTGCTTTGCTGAAAATAATTCACTCAACTAAAAGAAGCTGTATTTCTGTCCCAAAATCATTACTTTTTATCAATAAGATGAATATCCTTAAAACCATCAGTGCTAAATAAAACTTGAGGTCACAGCAATTTTGCCCAGGTTTGTAATACTCCCAGGGATCTGCAGGCATTAATACAGAGAAGACTCATTAATACAGAGATTAAGATTCAATTTAAATGCTTTCCTAGCTCCTGGAAAGCACTCAAAGTCCTCAAAGAATGTTTTTAAGATAGACTTCATAGCAGCTTTAACTGCTGAAGGACTTTCAGTCCAGCTACACAAAAGAATTGACAGAAACATTTCCTACAGAAACTAGCCTGCATTTGAAATTAAATGCTTTCCCTATCCTGAAATGTGAATATGAAATTAAACATTGATGCTCTGGGTGCTGAAATAAGGGTATGAAGGGATTCACCCTGACCAAATCAGAGCAGTGGCTCTCTCACTACATGTGTAAGAACAACCTAGAGCAAGAGCACCCTGATTCCTTGCTAAACACAGTAAGAAACTGCTGTAACACAAATACATAATATGTTGTCAAACATTTGCACCTGTAATGCAAACTGAATTGACTTTAGAAACTATTTGGAGATTTTAAATGCCATAAGAGCAATGTTGATCCTTGTTGCACAAACCTCATTGCTTTTCCATGTGATATCTATGTACCTATGCACACACTACTATACACACAACACAGGAATCCAGTAATTGCAAAAGATTAGAAATGGCAAGCAGAAGAAAAAGGAGGAAAAAACTGGAGAAAGAAAAAAAAAAGAGACAGTGAAGGAGATAGTAAAAATTACAAGAAAAATAAAGCAAATTCAGGGGAATGATGCCCCCAAGCTCCTCCTGTGTGAGGGAAAGCTCTCCAGAAAATAGTTGGTGCCTAGACACACTATCAGCAGTCCATCAGATTTTGGGGTGATCAGTGTCATGGCTCAGCCTTATACAAGATGGTGTAACTTGATCCAGATCTAGCAAAGCAATTGGGCCCATGTTTAATTTTCAGCTTGTGAGCAATGCCACTGAAGGCAAACTTCTTGTGGCTTAAAAAATACAAGATATTATATTTCCTTAAATTCTTCTTTGGGTAAAAAGGAGGTTTATTGCTAAGTTAAAATATCTAAAGATCCTGATTCAAGTCTCAAAAAATACTTTTAAACATTAAAGCCTTTACCCTGAATTAAGAAAGGGTTAGTTTGGCTCTGGTTTCTAAAAGTCACAAAATGATCAGCAAAATCTTAACTCAAATCACTTGGCTCATATTTACAGTTTTTTTTTTCACAGCCAAGAGGGCTCAAAACATTTCAAAATGTGAATACAGAGAATGTGTTGCTAGTCTTGTCTCTGGGAGCTGGTGTTAAAAAACAAAACAAAACATAACAAAAACGTAAGGCTCATAAAAGCATAAGAATTGTTGATTTTCAATGTACTCTGCATCTTGTTCATTTGAACCTCCTGACAATTTTAATGACTGAAACAGGCCAGGATTACTTCCCTCTTGTTCCAGGGGATGCTTCTGCAACAGTGCAAGACAGAGAACTGCAGCAATGAAACGTTAACTCAATCTGAATGAAAAAAATCTGCTTTCCTTTCCCTCTATCCTCCATATTCACTTTTGTCCCCACATTTTGCAGTCTCTGCATTTCATCTCACTTGAAATATGACAGCCTCTCTCTGTTAGAAGCAGTGCTTGAGAAGCCCTGGGAGTAGATCACTCTCCTGCTGGCTACAGTGTAGTGCTGAATGGGAGGAAATGAACTTCAGCTGCTGAAACAGCTTCTTCTGGAAACTTATGGGAACCAGGTCCCAAGATTCCCCTCTCTCATTTAAAAGCTCTTTCATAAAGATATCTATCTAAACATTTTTAAACAGATCTTTTCATTCATCCCTGAATTGAGAATAAAAGTAATCTGATAAAAAAATACACAGGCTACACGCCAAAGCAGGAGCAGTCATTCATTGGCCTTGGAATACAGTCCTTTTACTGGCAGCATTACAAAAGCGAGGACCATGGTCATCACAAAAAAAAAGAAAAAAAAAAAAAGGCAGATTTTAGGAGGCACTCTTCAGAATAGGCTTGACTTTTCATCCTCAATTATCAGTTCATAAATCTAGAATTTCTCAGCTGCTAGCAAATGGGTGAAGGTCACCAAACAAAGACATAAATGAAATTATTGTGATTTAGAAAATTAACAACAATATGAACTATTTTCTTTTCACAGTACACTGTATTTTCCAGATCTGTTCCCTTTATCAAAGGGCCATTAGAAAACCAAAACCCAAAAACAGTCAAGAAAGAAATTCCCTCTCAACTGCCAAGATCTATTACCTGCAAATAAACTTGGATATATTTTCCTGTTGGATTAAATTAAATAGTTGATAATAGTATCTTTTCAAAGTTTCAAGTATTTAAAAGTAATGCAAGCTTTAGGAGGATTGGGGATGGACAATGAATTTAGAAGTAAGGTTGCTCAAACACATTCCCCATCAAAGGAATCCCAACTTCTTGAGGAACTACCAGGAGAAGCCAATATCCAAACTCCCTGACCTAGCAAGCCTTGCTCTCTCATAGAAAATTGTCATACAAGAACAGCTCAATTCCTCACTGCCAGAACATGACTCCTTTGATTTCCATTGAACAGTGCATGGCAGTGCACACCTCAGCAAAAGTTCAACTTAAGTTCCTATGTGAGGCTGACAGGAATAAATGCCTTGAAAAAAATCAGTAACTTAAGTCAGGATGATAAACCTTCATTTTGACATCTACCAAGTTCAATTCTTCTTCCATTTTCAAAATGAAAAAAAAAAAAAAAAGTTTTAATTCCATTTCATCCCAAAATAATTAAGTAACCCTACTCTGCAGGACAAGATGAAATAAAAATAAAGTGACAAAACACAAAGTCTCCCATCTTATTACCCACTCATGCATGCACACTGACAGCCTTTTCTTTGTAATGATTCACCAGAATATGTTTTTATAACATAAAATAGAATGAAAAGAATGTCTGCTTTTTAGCATCCCAAGTATATACAAAACACCCTCTATCTTTTTTCTGCTTTTCTGTCCTTGCCCTCTTTTCAGTAAATAAAATCAATCTTCCAGTCAGTCCTTACAAGACTTCTCCTGCCCATTTTATCTGCTGCTCATTTTCAAATTACAATCACAATGCTTCTGACCTTGTGGCTGGCAAAATCTGTGGGAATTACTTTCAGTAAGAAGGAAAAACATTTTTTTCTGTCATCCTCAAAAGCCTCAATTGCAAGGGTTTGGTTAAATAAAACAAAACAATCACTTTTTGGCCAGAATTCAAATATCAACAAGATTAATTCAGAAATAAGATTCTGAATTTTGGAGTAAATGGCAGCAGCCTCTAGAATGGGAGCAGCTATGTTATATTAGGTATGGCAGGCATCACTACTGCTGTGGCAGCAGTGTTGCTCTAATGGGCATTAAATTGACATAATGCAGGCATCCAAAAATAAAGTTCAAGTACAAGGCTGTGCTTGCATGGGATGTGCCCTAACAAGATCTGTGTTTATCAATGACAGATTGTCAAAGATATTAATTAATAAAGCAAAGCTACTGCTGTAACTATACAGACTGAGTTCACATCTGGAAGAGCTAACAAAATCTTCTTCTTCCTTTACCTATTCCCTGCATTTAACAACTGCATTTAGCAAAGCACTTCTGGGAAGAGCAGGTAGCTTCTCCTGGGGCTGGATTGCCTGGGAATCATCACAATATTAGACTTGATATCCAAGCCCAACATATTTACATTAGTGTAGATCAAATCAAAACTTGAGACCATGCATTCCCTGCATCAAGGACCACGAGGGTGTCAGGGCAAAGAAAATGGTTTGCCAGAATTTTCATGACAGAATTTAGAGTCTTAGAACACAGAGGTGCAAAATCCTGCTAAACCCAAGAGTCAAGCAGTTTAGTTTTCCTGAACTGCATTCTTTATCCAGTCCCAACAGAACTGATCAGGAGCTTTTCTGTTGACACATTTTAAGAGAATATGGAGTTTTGATCAAACTAAACCCCACTTGTTATATTTTTTTCTTTTTAATATAATATCTCTCACTATTGTCAAATATCTCTTTATATTGTCAGAATTTAAATTTTTTTCACCCACTACTTACTCCTCCATTGCAATAATGGAGCAATTTCATGCTTATGACAAAGGTTGGTTGCTATTAAATTAATTGCAGCAATGTAGAATCATTTACATGTTATGGATTAGAAGGCAAGAAAAACAAAATTTAGATTGCAGATACTTCATCTCATCAACAGAACAAGGGAAAATAAGATCAAAGTGTAGCAATAGAAGTTCATTAGATACTTTAGAGAGACAAAGAATTTATTGCCACTTCTTACGACGGAACATGTTCTCTTAAAAAGAATTGGCAAACCCACTACTTTTTCCTCCCTGGGTTTAGCACATACCCATACAAAGCCAGAGAGCAGTCCTGTTTAAAACAGGGCCTTTTACACAGCCCTTTTCTGATATGAACTGTATTTCTCCACTTTGCATCAATTAGCAAGGGTAATAGAGCTAGCAGGACAGGAGAGAGAAGACAGCTCCGCCTCCTCATTGTGATGGTTTTCACTTCTACCTTTCCAACCAACCAACCAACATCCCCAGCTGTCTGGGAGAAAACGTGATGTTTTCATGCAGCTCAGCAAGCCAAGGACATGCAGTCTTCACAGCAGCTCTCATAAACCTGATTCCATTGACTTCAGCAAAGCCAAAGTGATTTTCATCAGCTGAGGAACTGGTCTGACCTGTACAGAACAGGCTACTGTGCACAGTAAAAGCCCAAAGGCTGAAACACTGAAATCCAAGCACCTAGACTTAGATAAGAGGGGAATTTTCAGCTCCTTTCAAATGTGCAACAAATTTCCATGGACTTCAGCATAGTAGGAACTTCCCTGGTGGCAAACTAGGGCTAATTCATTGGCACCATTTCAGCTGCACTGATTTATTCCAGATGAGGTCTCGTCCTTAAACTTTTGTGGTAGTGGAGCATATATCCATGACCTAATCCATTATCATAGCAGGGAGAAATGGAAGGAACGAAAGCAGCACAAATGAAGATTTTATCACTTAAATAAAATTGAGGGCTGTTATTTTTTATATTTATTTCATACAATCATTCATTTCTTACCTCACAGATACAAGCAAGCTATTGTTCAACTTCAGTTCTCTCAGATTAGGCAGATGCACACCTGTGGGAACAGTAGAAAGAATCACTTTGTGGACCCAGATTAGAGTGAAGGAAATTTATGACAATTACAAGTTGAAGCATCTAATTTTACAAGCATTTCTTAGCTGTTTCTGCCAGGCCTGTGCTGGACTTCTAAGAAAGTCAATGAGATTATTTCACTCAAAAAGTATTTCATCCTTTGCATTTTTGAAACATATACGTATTGTCTGCATGACTACCCAATTACAATTTTTGAACCCCTCACTGGAAATTCTGATATGGCACCTTGCCAGACAGACAACAAAAGAAACTGGCTCGATGGGTGTCTGTTCTCTTTGGTCTGATTCCCCATCCTGACTGACTTTTAACTGAGTGATACTCTGCAGAGCTAAGGGATACTTTGGAGTGTAGCAGTCCATGACCTATTTAATGGCAAGTAGTGAGGGACTTACTGGATACACAGCCAACTAACACTTATTCAAAATATAACTTTGAGTCAAACAGCAAACACATAATGTTCCATGTCACAACATCATCTTTTATGGTTCACAGGTCCCCCAAATGCTGCATTTTGCAAAGCATTGCTCTCTTCTTTTAATTTTCTGCATACAATTGCTTACCATTATTTACCATTGAACTGTACAAGTTTCATACCTATAAAACCCTCAGTATTCTGTTATTACTTTAATTAATGCCTTTTTCTTTTTTTTTTTTTCGTATCCCTAAGAGACATTTGCCTTTTTGGTTCATTCTAAAGGTATCTCTGAACCAAAATACCTACACCACATCCCTCTGAGCTACAGAATAATTTAGACATAACCTCAAGTCTCAGAAACCATTTCTTCTGAACAGTAGCAAATGTTTACCCATTTCCACTAGCAGAGTTTACTCAAGGCTGGTGAGTAAACTGGTGGCCTCCAGTATAACATGCAACCATGTAGAAGTAATACCAATTTTAGACAAATTGGATCATTGCTGAAACATTAAAATGCGTTCTCAGCAAATATTTTTGTGAGTTCTCTGAGTAATCATTGTCTGGCAAGGGTGATTTTCCAATGTCCAGAAGGACACCAGTCAAGTGCTTTGCAAAGGATAAAAAAAAAGGGGGAGTGGGATCTCAAAAGCAAAGAAAGAAGGTCATGTTGTTCATTCCCCAAACAGAACAAGAGCATTTATGGCAAAAACATTTTAATAAATCATGCTTTAATAGAAGCATTATCTACATCTCATGTTTTTTTGGAGTGATCATAATGCACATATTGATCTTCATGCTCTACTGCAAGTATTTAAGTTCATATCTTTGCAAAGCACTTCTGAAAAAAAAAAAAAACTTCAAAACACACTGAGCAATTTTTTTAGCCTTGTTTTTCAATCATTTTCCACAATAACTGAAGAACAAATTCGAACACAGAATCCTCCTCCTGCAGGGTATGTTTTCTCATGTCAAACAAGTTTTATATGTTTATATGCATATATGGCAACAAAATAATTTGGAGTCCTGGCAGAGGTAATATTAGGATCCCTGTTAATTACTCACAACAGACATACTAGCTACTGAGCAAAGATGCCCTCAGATATAAATAATGCCCTAAGAAATACCCTCCCCCCCCAAAAAAAATGAAAATCTAAACTCTAAAAAGTTTCTGTGCTGTTTCTAACAAGGATGAAGAGATTAAATGTCATCCCCTGGAGTGTTAAAGGAAAAAATGAGAGGGATGCAGTAGCCTCCCCAGTCCCAGCTCAAAACTGAGCAATACTGTCATGGATTTATTTGGAGAGGTAAAAGGGTTACCAAGGGAAGGATTTTGCAAAGCATTACAAGGCAAAGGAATTTTAAGGACTAGTGTTAAGCAGAAGATTTGAGTGAGAAATCAAGAGAAATGGAAAGACTTGGCCAAGAAAAAGCTTTCTAGTGAATGCATTTAGGGTTGGTTCAGGGAAGAAGCAACTATTAAAGGATCTAAAGAGGCTGAGTGACAGGCTGATAATACAATTTTCACATCTGGTTAGTTCATTATCGTAACTTGATCCTCCATCTCAGATATTTTTTGCACTTTGGCACAATCTATCCTTGGGAACTTGTAATGTGTGGTTTACTAGCTTGAAATAGAAGTATACAATGTGTGAAGGTGCAAAATTCTGCCAGCAGTATTCCGCAATATATTGCTGCAAGTCTGCAGGTTCTTCCCTCCTTTAAGTTTCATATCAATATGTAACTGTTTTTTGGTGCTAAGAATTCATTGTTTCATTGATTTTGCTTGTTTTTAGAGCCCCAAATCCTAATAAATAGATTAGAGGCTGGAAGTTTAAATTAGGAAGACAAAATAGTAAAGTGAAGGTGACAAGATGTTTATGCCAATGTAACAGTGTATTTCTAATTTTCTTAACTTTAACCCTCATGGCATCTTTCCTCAGAGCAAGAACACATGATACTAACCTATAAATATACTCTAAAATACAACAGTATTAACTTCTAATATTAATTTTAGAACTATAGCTGACGTATTCCTTATCCTGAAACTGCCTTCCTTTGTATAATTTCGAGTTTAAAAACAAGAATGGTCCACAGAAACGCCGATGACTGCAGGACAGGGCTGAGAATTCAGAATGATGAGCAGTGTTATCTCATCTGTCTACAATTCCCTTTCACAAAAGGCCAGTTTTGTTACATGGCTCTGAAATTACTAACCACCAACTATTCTACTGTACCAGTGGAACAAAACCAAATGAAAAGCAGAAAGAAATCAAAGTGCAAGTTAGATGAATAAAAGTGATACACACACACACTCAACAACACTGCCTGAAGTGCTGCACTTCACAAGCAGGGTTGCAATGTAGATGTCTTTCCAAGGCATCTTGGTGCAGCAGGTGACATTTAGAAAACTGACTAGGAGTAAAGAGAAAGCAGCTAAAATGCTGGATTTATTATATTCTACAAGTTACAACACTTCTAACACTCGTTGTTTACATTATTAAGTATTCTTTAGGTATATCATATATCTTCATTTTTCTATTGTTAATAAAAAATCATCGTGGCTTGACTTGTTTTGTCTTTTGGAATAGGGACTGTGAAAAACAAATGAAAGAAATTACTGACAAATGCTTGCATTGGCATCAGGCAACCATCGTGCTTTGTTGAGCCTACAACACAAAACAGGCATATGAAACAGGCTGTACTCTTCTAGCAAGAGCAATCTGATATGCAAATTAAACATCCTATTTAGTTCACTTGAGCTGTGTTTGATCAAGTAAGATACATCCCTGTGGTGCTATTTCTGCACAGGCATTTTTTTGCACATTTTTGGGATGAACTGGGCAGTACAACTGCAGGTGAGAGCACAGCCCTTTCGGGCCAACCCAAGGCAGCTGCAGTTAAGCTACCTGAGGTGGGGATCTCCCAGCAAACACACCACTGCAGGGTTTCACACAAGCATGCTGCCCCAGTACATACTCCTGACTCCTGGAGACCCTGCCCAAGCCCTGCTCAGCGAGTTTGTCAGCACCAGCTAAGCCAAGACCATCCTGGGCAGGAACAGCTGTGCCAGACTCACTCCTCCAGCCTCTGTGCTGCTCCCTGGCCATGCAAGCACCTGCTGCTGCCATGCTGGCTGCCAGCAAGGGTGTGCCAGCTCTGCACCAGCAGTGCCAGCAAACAGGGCAAGAGGAAAGAGAGATGATGACCCTGTGTGAGAAATAGCACATGGCTTCTCCTGAACCCTTGGCAGAGTTTTGCCGTGATAAAACACCTGCAAGGGAAGTGGCAATCTCCAGACAAGTAATCAACTTAGTCTGGCCACCAGCAGGCAACAATTCAATAAGGACCAGCGAACAGCACTGTGGGTAACTTGATTTGGAGCTATTAAAATTACTTAGAAATAAGAGGACTATGTAGTGTCTTAAATTACTCTATCCCACCATTATTTTCAACAGGAATTTCTATGAGCTGGTCATGAATGCAATTCCATACCTGTCAGCAACCAAAACTGAAGGGATAAGTTAATGAAAACAAAATAGTCCCTCGGTTTGAATATGAACTGAGGTCTACAGGCAGCTGAGCAGCACAAAAATCTACTCCACGGTATGCAAAGCTGGATACAAGACTTTCCAAGGCCTCTAGTGTTTCATCTGTCACTCAGCAAGGTGCACTGCAAACAGCTAGAGAATTCTGCAATTACCCCAAGCCCTGCAAAGATTCATATTTAAGTTCTGGCATGAAGCCTTTCCTTAATTTTAAAATTGATCACATGAAAATATTTCAATATCAATCTTTTAATATTTTAGCCCACACCTTTTCCCTAAGAAAAGTAACTCTTCCTCCCCACCATATCATGCCATTTTGTAGAGGCAGACCTGACAAACTGGGCAAGGTTAACAGGATGGTGCTTTCAAGTTTAGCACATCACAAAGTGGAATGGCCTCAAGAAAAACATCAAGCAACAAGTTTTAAATCACTCTGGAAATCTTTAGGCCCTGAGTGTTTGTGTTACAGTCTATAACACAGGCTGTGAACCTTGAAATGTTTCTCAAGTGAAAACTGTGGTATAAATTTGGGATTTGAGTGCTGCAAGGTTGCACATGACTCAGTTACGTGCACTCTTGTAGCTTTTAACACTTTCACCCGGCCATTTATGACCTTGCATGGCCTATTTTACCTTTACACATAAAACCAGTCAAAACAATATTGTTTACTGAGTGTGGACTAATCATCCAAACAATTTGCTGATGATAAAGATGCTCTTAGCCACCTTCCACAGCTAGGGAATACAGTGGAGCAAGGTGAAGTGGCTTAATATGTGTATGAGGAAAACTTATTAGCTAGCTTTGGAATGCAAAAGAAACACTAAATTACAGAGCAGTTCAGGCTGGAGGGAACAGTCAGAGGTCCCAAGGCCAGCATCCTGCTCAGAGCCAGGTTGTCTGTGAGATCAGGGTGCTCAGATCTTCACCCACTTGAAAACCTACCAGGACGAAGCTTCCAAACCTCTCTGGATGCTCCTATTGCTTGACTGTCCCTATAGGGAGAGAACTTTACATCCTGTCACACTGGAACGTCTGTCATTCCAGCTGGCCTGGTTCTTACCCTACTCTTTTCCTCAGATACTTCTCCAGACCCCTGTGGCCACAGACCAGGTCAGCAACACAGTTCCAGGGGCAGGCAGCCAGCAGGGAGCACACATTGAGCCCAACATCTTCGACAGCAGTCTTGCTTGCAGCATTCACAGTGGAGGTGCAAACTGCTCTGCAAAACCCCTAAACTTTTAGGCCTTACTCCATGTGCCTAGAAATCATCTGCCATGTGAAAAAAGTGGAAAGAAACCAAAGTAAACTTTCTGCCCTAGCCACTTGCTGACATTTGCAAAGAGATTTTCACAGGAAGAAAACTCAGAAATGCACTTAAAAAAAAAAGTCCAGAAAGAAATTCAGAATGGTCTTGGTGTTCTGTTATTCTCAAAAGCAGTAGGGATTTGCAGGTGCTGGTTTTTATGGCCCTCAAGGGCCAACCCTTGGTGTGAAGAGTGGGAGATAAACAAGATGGAAATTATTTGCATCATGGACATAGTGTTCTGTATTTTGTATTCTGTAAAGGTTGCAAAAGCCTAACCATGGGGAGAAGAAGGGATTTATTCCAGTAATGGAAAGGAAAGGGAAGTAGAGAGTGATGAATGTGAGAGATTTTGCTAGCATGTTACAGCTAATATAAAATGGCATAGGAACTTTTGAGCATTATAGAAATGGTATAATGAGATTTCCTTATCAACTGAAGGAAACAGGATTGAATAGATTATGATCTGAAAGAACGAATTTAATTTACCTTAAATTATCAAGTGCTTATGAGAAAGAGACTTATTAATGAAATAAACAGAATAATCAATACAAAGGGGCTATATATACAAAACAAAAGTCCCCTTCACTGATATTGCTCAAGCATTCTTGACAAATAGACATCAAAAGACCTATTAAAGCTAGTCAGCTGTTGCATTAGTCATTTGCATATGAAAAATTAACTGCTTGTCTGAAAGCACCAGTACACAGTTTTGGGGACATGGCTCCTTTTTAGCACAGAAAATATTACTCTGCAGTGGTTACTCAGCTTCAATGTAGCAGAAGATGGACTTGGGTGTGGTAGGAATCCACAAGACAGAAAATGACTGCTTGTACTGGAAAAAAAATGGAAGGCCTTATATTCTTAGTGTTAACTCTGCTACAGAGGGAATTCCTTTGGTACTTCTCCCCTCCCTGGTTCAGTGATGATGACATAAAAACGAATGACAAGCATTAGGGTTGTTTGGGGCTCATCAAAATGATGAATCTACAGGATCTGCCTCCAGCTCATTTTCCAGCACAGCTCAGTGAGGCTGTACAAGGTGCAAAGACAGGCTACTGGAAGCATCAGCCACCTGACACCACTGGCAATTCCTCAGTCACAGGAACATCTCACAGTGGAGAGAAGCTGACCTTTGGCTCCTGTTTCACTAGAGACAAGAGTAAATGCTCATTTAGGGCCTAGCATATCACACAAGAAAAATTTGTCCAAACTAATTTGCTTTAAACAGAAATCATGTCACTCATCCCATTGCCAGAGTTTCCAGTCCTATTCAGAGCCTCACACAAGAAGACAGAGATCAGAGTGTGAGGTACAAGGAGATCCTGTTTCAAGAACTCCTGAGAAGGACAGTACTTTTCACTGGCTGTTAGTTACTGAATCCACAGGCACTAAAGGAAAATTGAAGATGATGAGCAGAAAATAGAGTGTTTTCTTACCAAATTTCCCCAAGCTGACCTCTCTGGTGTCTACTCGCATCTCTAGGGCCTTCACTTGCTGCAGATCATCTACCCCTGCCAAAATTTTCTGTAAAGATAAGCAAAAATATATGTGAACTCTGATGCAATAAACCAGATGTCACAGCAGCAAAAAGGTGTAGAAAGGTTTTCAACCAATGTTTTATCAACATATATTTCAGGTCAACATGGCTAGATGTGCAATCACATACATGGCTAGATGTGCAATCACATGAATGAAATGAATGCAGTATTCAAAGACCTTTCTTCCTTGTAGCCCCAAAATACTCTAGTCTCCCAAAACTTATACATTGCTTAAAGAGCCAAAGCTCAGGGTTACATTCAAGCTGCAAACTAACAACAGACCTACAGGCCAGCTAGCTTCATTTAAACAGTATGTCCATGCTTTAAGATTTGCAGAAGTCTTGCACTAATCCTCAGCAGACAGAAAGTGTTAACCTTAAACATCACCTGTAATCAAGTAGGTGCAGGTAGTAAAACTCAACAAAACACACTATCTACCTTTTAGCCCAAAACAATAAAAAGAGACATGGTTTTAGCTCAAGCAGCTCACTTTTCTCACAAATTTCTCTGAAAATATCTAGGCAATGCAAATAGAGGCCTTCAAAAACCTTCATTATTTTCACAAAGTTGTAGTAATTGGATGAACCATTGTATTAAGCAAGGATGTGTGTGTGAATGCAGACTCTTTCCTAATCTTTCCTAATATCCTGAAGTCTGTGTTGATACATACATGTACATTTTGCCTTTTGGCAGGGGTAAGCAGGAGGAACAAAACAAGCAGAAGCTTTACACAGAGGAGAGAGGGAAGCTCTAAGACTGCCAGTGAAAACCACAACAAGTCTGTGAAATCCTAAGATGCCAGGCTGCAACTCCATAAGGAGCTGAAGCAATCTCACATCACCACTGCTCTCATCCCCTATTTCTCCCTGCTATGATCCAGCTTCTCTCTCCCCAGTTTCCCTCATGCAGGATGCATATCCCACCACATCCTTTGCATCAGCTTAGTTACATGAATTCAACAAAGCAGACCAGAAGAACTGTATCCTTCCTTCCTCCTGGGTTAGTGGTTCATGGGGGAGTCTGAAACAGTCCTTGAGAAATGAGAAGGAAGGCTTATTTACCACACTGCCTGGAATTGTTTATGCTATACATAGTGATGAAACTTCTAGATTTTCACCTTTCTGTGTCAAAAGAGTTAGGATGTGGGGCTGAACATGTCCACTTCAAAGAAATGTCTGACCCTGGCATCAGAGTTTCCTCCTCAATGATGCAACTAAGAGCAGGGGTTGAAAATATTGTCACCAACCTGTTGGACCTTTACTTAAGGTGAAGGCATAAAATCATTCAGTAACCACCACATACAGGAGACAGATTTTCTCCCTATTAAAAAGCTACAACATTCTTTAGGTTTTTTTAATACGGGAGAACTTATTCATTAGAAGGGAATGTGTAGGATGACCTCTGCTTGTAAGTTTTGGGAAGAAAAAATAACCATGAGAATATCCAGTTAATTTTGCAAGGAAAAAATGGTGGGTTTGACATTCCTGCTCATTAGGTAACACTTTTATTGTGCACAAGTGACTGCAACTTCCTCTGATGGTTCCACATCCTCTTACAAAGGACCAAAACCAGTCTGAGTGTAACTGAGATGGCAATTCAAAAGGACATGGTTTCCAAAAAAGCTGAGCATTCCTTCTTGAAAAACCGTCCCCCTTTATAAGGTCTTGACTCCTACGAAACAGAATTATCCAATATCTTCAACTGCTTTTGAGCTATTTTTGAAACATTGTGTTTAAAATAATTTTTAATCTTATTTTAAACCTTTTTTTTAATTAAACTGTGATTTTAAGGAGGCTGAACATAAGAAAGCTTCTAGGACTCTATTGTCACATGCAGCCACCACAAAATGTGTTTCACTCTTGCAAAGGCAGCAAACTTAACAGCTACAGACTGCTTTCTCCCTCCAAGCAAACACAAGATCCCTCAAGGCAAGACACGTTTTGCAGTAACCCTTTTCAGCAGATGACTCTGTCTGTCACATAGCACGAGATTATGTGTGAAACGAGAGCTAGCTGATGTCCTGGCATAAAACCACGCACTCGGATTGCTGCATTTGGATGCAAGCTCACTGTCATTAAAGGGAGAAGCTTCTGAGAAATACCTCCCTGCCCACCATGAAAATAGTTTTAAGAGCCCACATCAGAACAGGAAGATGTCTCAGAACAAGTAATAAGCCTAGGGTCACACACTTTGTCAGTTGAGTAGCAAAAGGTCCTGATACCCCAAGGAGTCTTTGCTCCTTATTTTGTCCTTTCCTCCTTTGCTGTCTGCAAGTTCCCTGCATGCTGTCCTTCCCCCGCTGTATTCCAGACAGCCTCCCTTCACAGTTCTGCTCACTGATCTTTTTTTTTTCAAAATCCAAGCATGAAACCTGCATGACCTCATCTAGCATTCCCTATTCCTTTTTCTCATACCAGGGATTACCAGTGCCATTCCTTGCCCTCCTTTTCCTCTTTCTGATCCACTGCTTGTACCTTTTCCACTGTCTGAGAGATGAGCTGCTCAGTGCGCCCGCATTTTTGTATTGCAACAGGCAGAACTGTGACTCCAGTGCTGGGAAGGGTTATTGGCTGTCATCCCCAGCTCTTTGAACTATAGATAGCTGCCTTGAAGCATGTGCTAACCAGATGTGACCAACTCCATATATCCTCGCTGCCCACCTCCCTGTTCTGCATTTCCAAGAGTTTCTATGACAATCACTGTCCTTCCATCTGCTGATGGTGAGGAGGTGCTGGGACAGCTTGAAACCGGTTTGCTGTGGGATGCACAAGTTAGTGCAGTCCATGAAGGACATGGGAAATGCTCTCAGGTGGAGGATATGAGCTCATTGAAAGGCACCAAAGCACTGAGACCCCAGGTGTTGATTGCAAGCGAGTCAGCAAGCAAAGGCCAGGGAGGCAGTTCAAGAGAAGGATATGTGGGGAATGGGTCCTGTGCAAGATAGTTAGGACATTACTACTCTCCAGACATCATTCTTGGCATGCTGGTGCACCTGCAAGTGTGATACTTCTCATGTCACAGCTAAAATTCTGACACCAGGAATGGGGGACATTTAGGGAAGGATGTGGAAACATTTAAGCAAAGATGAAATCTATTTAACAGGATCTTCTATTTATGCTGTTGTTTAATGTTAAAGCCTGGGAACCTTCATCAAAATTTGAAAGGAGGGATATTTTGGGTAAATTTTGCTGCCAGAGGAAAAAAAAAAATCATGACCCAACACACTGAAGGAGTCATCACCTTGGGACAGAGAGATGTCTGGCACCATGTGGATAGAAGTGATGCTACAGTACTGTGTCTCCCTTCATCCCTAGGGCCATCCCAGGTCTAGGACAGGCTCCTGCCCTAATTCAGAGGTGTCCCACTGTGGTCTCAGGTAATGACTGCCTGCCCACAGCTTAATGGGCTGTTCTAACAGCCAGGGACAGAATGTCTCTGCCTGTGCCCCAGGAATGCTCACGGACATGAAGGTGCTCTGCCATCTAGGTGTTTCTTTGGCTGTTTCCAGCTGCTCAGCCTCCACATAGAGCAAACAGAAAGGGACCAAGGATCTGTTCTAGCCAGAGAGTGGGATATATTCACAGTTATTTCAGATCAAAAAGATAACTTAGAATTATATTGGTTTTTTCAAGGTGCGTGTTGGTATTCAGAGAGGACTTCGCTTGCCACCCATCTGCAGCCCTGCAAATTAGGTATCAGTTAGACAAAGATGTTTTCTGAAGAATCAAACATCAAAATTTTTCTGGTACATCATGTTCGAGAGGGTGGCATGAAAGGTTGGTTCTGAGCAGCAGTTTTACACTCCACTGTAAATTTGTATATTTGAAAAGACACATTTCCACGGTAAAGCACTGCACAAGTCTTTGAAGATCCTTTGAATACAGGCTAAGTAAAACAAAGAAGTAAAACAAAGATGAATAAAGTTCACTTTACATTTTTTCACCTTCTTCAACATAGGAGTAAAACTATTTTTCATGAAGAAGCTATTGGTAAATAACTTAGCCAGTATTTTAAGAAGCAATCCTATGATGTTTCACAAACCATTCCCACCATGCAAAATGTCTGGCCACATGTCTGGCCAACTGGAGACTGCACACTGGTTTGGAAAGCTTCTCCTCTGACTGACAAGAAAAGCCAGTTAAGTATTCTGTAAAAAAATGCAAGTGAGAAATACTTCTGTGCTTGAAGAGCTTCCCAACTGGAGGAGCAGTCACCTGGGGATGCTGGGAAATCCAGTTCAAGTCCCACTTGCAGCTATCTGTAAATTCCTCAATTGGCAAATAGTATCTGTCCAGTCAAAACTGATGTCTTCTCTCTTCCCTAGATTTTTCACATACTGTAAGAAAAGTAGGCATGTTGTTGAAGAACAAGTTGCATGCAGCTGTCAGAGAAATATTTCCAGCTGTGCATTTATTTTGCTGACCCTGGTTAATTTGGCTAAGACAGGAATTCCTGAGTGGTGAGCTTGTTCTCTTTGAATACTACACCTGTATGCAAATTCTAAATTCATGTCCATTCATGTGTTTATTGCTTTTTCTTTTTCAAATTCCCAACTCAAGTATAATCTCTCCTTCAAAAAAAAAACAAACCAATTTGCTAAAAGTATGACAAAATATTTCTCCTAAGAAGAAAAATATTAGCAAACTAATAGGCCTTAAGTGATTCAATGAAAGGGAACAGAGCTCCTCTGTGGCCCCACATGCATCTTCCTTTCAAAATGGCTAAACGCTGCAGATGCCCATAACTAAAATATTTAGCTGTCTTTTACTACTTTCTGCATATACATACAAACACATTCTTCTCTCAGCTCAGATGAAGAGATTGGCTAGGTGCTACAAAAAGAGATTTTCTTGGCTTATATGGGAAGTGTAGATGAGGGCAGTAAATATGAAATTTAATTAGTGGTGGATGCATTAGCAAAGATGTTTTTATTCTTGTGCTGAAGCCCCCAAGTCTCACCAGCAGATCCACATGGATAGGCCCTTGCCTTGTCTTACTGTCTACAGTTTGGCTCCTCACTGCCTCATGCAGGGGATTCACAGTTCTGACACCTTTTTTTAAACCAGTTATTAAGGATCTGATGTGGCAAGTTGCTGGGAAATCTAACAATTGCAAATTTCAGCAGGCATGTAGGGCACCAGAAACAAGGTAGAAAGTTTACTGATCTCCCAGAAACAGCCTGTCACTTCTGTAGGAGGAAAAAACTCAGTTTCAACTATGTGCTGAATTCACAGGCAGGTCAGGAGTGGACATCATGTTCTTACATCAGCTTTTGCTTAGATTTCTTGTAGGGATTTACTTTCCCTCACAGAGATATAAAAAAAGTTATACCCCAACATTAATTCTTTTTCCTGTCTAGGAATTAGGTACAGTAGCTACAATCAGTGCTCAAAATTGTGTCACTGAACTTGGAAAAGTCAAGACTGTAAAGTAATTTTATGTTAGTTAAGCACTGTGGCTGTAAGTAAATGAATATCTGAGCTTTTTCCTATAAAAGCATGCATATGTGTGTGCATGTGTATAAAGATTCCTGATGTGAAAATTTGAATGTGAAACATCAGATACCTAAGTGGCAGGTTGAACACTAATATAACAACTACAAGCCTTAACTACTGTAAAGGTATTAGTGTTAGGAGAGGAACTTGTAAGAGGAAAGCTCTGAAACTAAGGGAGGCTTTGTAATTTTTTTTTCCAGTTCACAGTATTACCTCGACTACCTGCTGCCTTGAGCAAACCTGATCTAACTTTGAAACTAGCTATGCTTGGAGCAGAAGATCAAACTGGCAGACCTCCTCCAGAGGACCCCTCAAACTTTAAAAAAAATTATTATACATTTCTAATGAAGCATTCAGCAGATCTAAATTCAGTCAAATCCAGTTACTTCCACTCCCTTACTCTACCTAATTTATCAAGGTTCTGCACTTTCTTGATGTGCCCTTTTTTTTCCTCAAATCCACTTATCTTACAACTGTGAGGAAAACTTTCTGCAAAATAAAAAAGGAAACAACTGAGCCATTTCAGCAAGAATCCAATCTGTTGTTCCAGGACCCTCCAGCATTTTCTTTTTCCCGTGAGGATGAGTGCATACCATATGAAATACACCCTATCCTCCTGAGCAACAAAACTAAACACCACATCCGAACACGTGTTCCTAAGTTTGGAAAACATGATTAGCTGGAGCAGGATCAATAAAAAGCAAAATTAGAGAATACTTCCTTTCTTCTCTCAAGATCACACACAAACGTGATTGGATTTTATAATGTGACAATGTCTGGAAGATCATTTGACCTTGTAAAATGAGTTTCTTCTGAGAAGTGGAATGCTTTTAGTAGAAGTCAGGAAAAGATCCTTTGCAAACAGCAGGGAGAGGATGGGGGTTGATAGAACAAAATAAAAATGTGATTAAAGACAGGTGGCACCCTTAATTTCAGTTCCTCCACATTCTGTGTCACAGCCTTAAAAGAGTTAAAAATTATTGCTAATTGTTAGCCAGATATCAGAACAAAGTGAGAACTTGCCCACCCTGGTATTCTACAATATCTGACATCCACACATAAGGATGGGCAGAGCAGGGAAGTATGAATAAGAAAATAACTAGGAAAATATAGAGCTGAAAATATTAATAGGACAGGTACAAATGGAAAAGCAAGAACACCTATTCATATAGAAGAAAATTAAAGAGTACACCAGAAAATTTATATTGATACTAGCAGAAATAATAAATCTAATGATACCAACCCTTGCATCAAAAGCTTTTGACCTGGATTGGTCCTGGATTGGTAGTTTGGATGAAGGACATTCAAATATAAAGATGTTACATGATAGTGCAGCAAGAGAGCTGCTAGCAAGAAGAAACTAGAAGAAGATGTGGGTAACATAATGGAAATATGGAATCATACAGGATTTGAAGTTAACATTATGCTGAAACAAGGCTACAGAAGACTACAAACTCTGTGGTGAATGACCATAAAGTCTAAGTGAGGGCACCCACAATGGAGAGGAAGAAAATGGCCAATTGCCCAATGGTTTTGTAGCAGTTGTCTTTTGTTCTACTCGGCCCAAGAAGGCAAAAAGGAAAGAAAAAAGAGATTAGTCTAAGCCAAACTTTCCTCTCTTTGGAAGAAAACAATGCAGCAAGTGGATAAAAAGTGAAGGAACATGAGTGTCACAAGTTTTAGAGAGTTCCTAATAATGCAGACTGCTAATGGCTTCACTACAAAATAGACAGCCATTCCCCTGGAAAAGGGGTAAAATGAGTCAAACAGTGTAGGCAGAAATGAGGCTGCAGTTCAAGGTGCCCAATCTTCACAGAGGCTGCACAACTAGACTTTGCAGCTTCTCCAAACTCAAAGTGAACTGGTGTAAGACAGACCATTGTGAGGATGAGGAGTAAAGCTGAGTATGTGTCTCAGAAAAAAGCCTTCCTCAGCACCATCCATAAGGTGTCCACAAATTTTCTTATACAACCCAACAGAAGTGTGGCCCATGCCCTTATTTGAACATAAAACAGTTTTACTTTAATGAGCCTGTATTTTAAAAGTCTATTAGTTTCCATCTCAGAGCACTTCAACGGATACAATCAATAACTCCTAAAACATTCACAAAAATAACACAATCAAAAAGATTGTATTGATTTAAGCAAGACAACCTTTCAAACATTTGACTGTCAATGGCATGCGGGTCCTTAAAGAATTATGCATGTGAAAACTTGTTTTGTATTAAATGTTTGAAAATCCTGAACATTTGCAAATCCAGCGGAAGTAAATTTCTGGCAGCAGTGGTTTCCATTTGATCAACATAAAGGTCAGAGAATAGATAGATGGAGTATGTTATTAAAACAAGCCATAAACACTGTAAATGTTTCCTTGACAATGTCATGTAGTTTTTCCTCTGAGCAGGAAGTATCCCAGCTATGCCAACACAAATGTCGGGTTCCAGGGCAGGAAATAACTGTGTCCAGAAAAATTAGCAGGAGAGTGTACTTCATTTAAAAGAATCTTTGAAATGAGATTCCTTACAAATGTTAAAACCCACAACCTCAAAAAAGGCAAAATTCAATCGTTTAACTTCTTATCCACATTTTTTAAAAAGTTACAAAATAATAAACAGCAGCTTCATGGGATGTAGGTTTCTGCTTACAGTTTGCTGTGAACTAAAAGCAGCAGAGGTTCAGAAAGAGAACTTCATGCCAATGAAAGAACTTCCTAAGGGTTTCATTCAGAGTTGATTGAATCAGAGGGCAGCTGTTTTGGTTACTCTAATGGGCTTTGGTTCGTGCCCTAACAATACAGGCTAATCTGAGAGGTTCCCATCAGATTTATACAGGCTATTGTAGGCCACACACACATTAGATTGGTCCACTTCTATGCCAGGTTTTAAAAAAAGACCAAGAAGTGGTTGGAGGTTCTCATGAGGCCAAGGAAAGTGAATGGCATAGACCGTACAACCATGCAGCAATTTTTCTCCAGAATGCTTAAAACATCTACTCTGCAGAAAGGGGTTTTTGCATCTCCAACCATTTTATAAACACTAAAAGACCTGGCTAATTAGGGAACAATAGTTCTGTCTAATCTACAGCACATGGTCCAAATGGTGACTGGAATGTAGTTTGGGAGTGGCTGGGCAGTGGTGCAAGCCCGCAGCTGGAATACGCTCCCTGCGGAAGCTCGTGGCTCCCCACAGGTGCCGTGGATACGCAGGGGATTATGGACACTTGCCAGCACCACCCTGGCTGCTGGGAGCACCTGAACCACAGCCCTGGCAGCCCCAGCTGGCTTTCACAAATGCTCCCCAGCAGAAGAGAGATTCTTCTGTAGGTCTGCAACACAGAAAGCCTCTCTCCTCAAGTTTTGCTCTCAACTCCCCTTTCCTTTGGCACAGAAAAGTGATGATGTTAGGTCAGCTCCTTCACATCCCACAGGATTTCACCCTTAATTAGTCCTGAGCAAGTACAACACAGTGTGCAACCAAGTATTCTTTCACAAATATTTCACAAAGTGAATACCTTCATGAGGATTTCAGCATGTTACTCTCTTTCGACGGGCTGCATACCAAAATAATTTCCCCCAGTCTAAAATGAACATGGCTTTCAAATATGCTTTGAAATTCCTCCCACTTTGACATGCGTAGAATGTTTCAGAATATCATTTGCAGAATATTTTAATTGGCTTCTTAGCAGGACAGAGGATTTCACTAACTCAGAGGAAAAAAAAATGTGCTTTAAAGTTACATTTCCAATCTCCAGAACAAAATTAATGTAAATTCTTTTTCTAATGCTAAGATTCAAGGTACTCCAGATGGCATTAATGAGATCTGTGTAGACTATAATTATGCTACCTGTACCTTTCTTCATGCTGCTTCAAGAACCCTGGCAATAAACACAGCCACATTCATGCTGGGAATACTTTTGATATGAAACAAGGTGAAAGGAGGACAAACATTTGATATACTTTCATAAGACAGAATCTGCTTTACGCAGAAATCTAAATGTCAGAGAGGCAACAATCCACAATCAGTACAATAGCAGTTGGAAGGTTAATACAGCTCTGTATATGCCAGTTTGCCTCTTCCACTTCATTAGAAAGTTGGATGTCTACTCACCAGTTTCCTGGGGGAAAGATATTCATCCATAAACAGTTCTCCATCATCTTTAATCAGCGCACTGGGATTTGGGTTGCCTTGCCAATTCAAATCCGTCTCCTGGTCTTCAGATGAGCCTGGATGAGAAACTCTGTCAGGATTCCACATCAGGTCTATCTCAACATGCTTTGAGCAAAAGGATAACGAGCAGTCTGATTTTTCTACCTGCATTTATTATTTTTCTGTCAGCAAAATCTATTTTGACTCCTATTGCAAGAGAGAAAATGTCCATGGAGATACAGGTTTCTTTAATCAGCACCAACCCAAAGCTAGGCCTTACGTAACACATGTTACTCCTTTTCTTCATCCTCAAGAACTAAATGAGTCCCACACCTCATTCAGCTTTGAGTGTAAACTTGCACAGCAAACTAGTGTTTGCAGGTATACAAGAAGCTGGGCATGCCTATAACTCTGTAAAAGAAGAAGGCTGAGAAAAAACGTTCCAAGCTTCTCACTACTCCTCTCATGCTTCTACAGTGACAGTAAGCTTCCCATCCACACAGGCTCCCTACTTACCCATGAACAGCACTCAGTAAAACTCTGCTGGACTCCAGACTGCACGTGTCAGTACCAAGGCACAATACCACCTCTCTTGAGCATTTTGAGCTCTGCCTGCAGGTAGCATGGACAGAACCTGTCTGTCCTAAATCAAACATCCCAGCACTGTTACTGACTCTAGGTTAGGCAGGCAACGGCAACTGACTTCTAGTTCTGAAGACAGTCTTGGAGAAAATAAATTTAAAATACAATTTAAATAAAATTGTGTATGCTTCAAGCAAGGAATAAAATACAAAGTTTGAAGATGAAGCACTTCAAATGTGGTCATTCTTCAATTCCCAAAGATATCACTTTCACAGAAATATTAACAATTAACTTTGAAATAGGAGAGTAAGCATATGCACACCCATTAGAGTCAAAAAGCAATCGGCTGTACCACAATGGTACAAGCATTACTGTGATTTATACAGCTATTTACTACTACTTGGCAACAAGGAAGTATCACAGCTGGAAACACTGCTGTAACAACAAAAGGCTAGACTAGAGAAAAGCCATCTTGCTCTGCTGAAGGGACACCTGCAGTTTTGTTCTGTTCTCCACTGCGAAGCAATATTTATTCTTAGTGCTGGGAAAGTAATTAAATGATCAAGCTAATCATAACTGGCTGACAAAGCCTCAGTGGTGGCCAACACCTGAGAATTACCACTTTCCTTCCTCCTCATACTAATACACAGTTAAACACAGGAGTAACTTCTGTTAGGACAAATAGGAGTTCTGACTGCTCAGCTGGTCATCTCTACTTAAGGGGACTGACTTGGTAGAAGGTGAAAGAGGTTTGGATCTAAAAGACTTCTTCTTTTGGCTACTCAAGTCCAGTCAAAATTCTTCAGTTGCACAAGAAAAAGAAATTCAGAAGACTCTGTACTGTTAGAAAAATCAGCAGCTCTTATCCAAACAAAAGGAGCAACAAAAAAACTGATGATACCCCAAACCTCTCCCTACAGAGTCTCCTACACTAGGAAGGGAGGACCCAAACCCTCAGATTCTTAAGTGTTCCTTCTGTTCACTCATCAGGGCAGAAGAATCCCACAGAAAGCAAACCCAATTTTTTCTAGGTCACTGCACCTACCTGTCAAGCACTCCTACAGGAGAAGCAAATGTGCTCCACCTAAGAAATATTCAATGCCTAAAAACGTGTTCAGGAACAAATTCTTCAGAGTCACACAACTCCTTTCAGTCTTTCTGACTGACTTATAAAAGAACCACCATAAAGTGGATTGAGTAGTGACATTTGCAGCTCCTAAAACCTCAGTACGCCTATAGAAGTGTAAGGACAACTTTCACACTTCAGCCCATTAAGAGGGAAAAGAGACCTCAAAAACACTGTCTCTTGCATTTTAGAAGAAAAGTTACAATACATAAATTTCTGTTATCTGTTTCTTTCTCTAAAGAATTCTGGAATTGCTCAGACTATTTTTCTTCTACTTTCTTTAGAACAGGTCAGTATGATTTAGTTAGTATAGATTTGCAAGAGTCATCAGTTGTCCAAGAAAATTAAAGAATATTCTATGATATGAAGACCTTCTGGTGTTGTCATTATTTTCCTAAGAGGGAATTACTTTGGTCAATAACTGATTTGGAGCAGAATATTCTTGTCTCATAAATTTTGGAATCTTTTGCCAATTGCACAAGACTTGTGTTGGACTGTGTGGAAGTACTGGTGGTTCTTTCTAATTCAAGTCAGGATTGTTATTATCCAGAGATAATTCTTGTATGCTATCAGAGCCAAGTGGAGCAATAGTCAGAGAACATTGATGTAATGTGTGAGTGCAAAATGAGGAACAGCAAGATTTTGTAGATGCAGGCTGCAAAGAGTTAACACGCTAGCATAAAACAAATTACTGTTCTCCCTCTGTTGGGCCATCACCATCACATTTCAGAACATCCTCAAATCCTTGAAACGTGTTGATACAGCATTTACTTTAGGCTTGACAAGGAGATCAATTTGTGGCTTAATATCTGAAGTAATACTTTGTTTTATACTTCCTGCTATTGATCTGCTCTTGCAATTATTGTAACACTGGATTAGTGAGGAGAAAAGTGTTTTCATTACAAATTGTTTGGGATCAAGTTGAATTATTGTCAGCAAGCAAAACTATTTTTTACATGTTTCTATCACTTCAAAGCTTTCCCCAGAGAAGAATCTCCTCCTGAACATGAATCAAAATAACATGCTCAAAATGAGATTGTAGACAAATTAGGAGTGCAGGAATACTAGTGGTGAGGTGCCAATATTTTGTAAATATTTCTGAAATCTCCAGCACTGTGTAGGAGCAAGAAGAGGTCCTGGCACAACATTTTTCCTCCTAGACACACAGGAGTCGCATTACTCGTTTTCATCAGGTCCATCTGATAAACCTACAGCTCTGCCAAAGGCACAGAACAAGCCAACGCTGACCCAAACCAGTTCACAGGGACTGCCAAGACTTTTGTTGTCACTAAAGAGGTCAAAAGTCACGAGCCTGAAGATTTCCTTCATGGAGAAGGTGGCTGCACTGGATGTATGTTGGATCCATGTGCTGAACAGAACCATTCCAGCAGTGCCTTGCAGGACACTCAAGGATGGAAGCCAACTGCACCTTGCACAAACCTGCAGCGAATCCAGTGGGACAGCACAGCAACAACAGCAAGCATGAGTGTGTCAGGAGAAAAAAAAACGGCTGGAAAATAATGGAGTTTTATGTGAACACTGAGAAGAATAAAAGATTGAAAGAAACCAATAAATTCATTTTTGCAGGATTTGTATCAGAAGTCTTAACTTGGCAGGCTCTTACTTGTGTGGATAACTAGAAGCAAATAATCATTGAGTGCAAGAGAAATCAATGACCAGAGCAGTGAGATGGAAGAGTTTGGATTCTACAAAGAGTTAATCTGCCAGCCTTCTCCACTGCTGCTACTCTCCTTACCCAAGTGAGTGTGTGTAATCATGGTAAGTTATTCAATTCACAGACATGTTGTGACAGTTCATTTAAAAACTGCAGGACATTTTCAACATATATAAATACCAGTAATAAAAACCATTATTAAAATGAAATGATCCTTGGAACAACATGTTATTTAAAATCCCCTCAGAATACTGTAATTTGCTAGAAAGAAATTGGCAGAGAATAGTTATTTGATGTTCTTAGGGTCTGACAGTCTGGTAAGACTCCAAGATTTTATTTTCCTGCTACAAGATTTATCGAAGAGTCAGTGAAAGGATTGTGCATTCTTCATTAAATATATATTAATACACATTTCAAATTCAGCAATTGCCAGAAATGTTTGACTCAATATTAATTATGGCTTCTTAAGACTGGGAAAGAACCTCTAAATTGTGTAACTAGGCATGATAATTTCTAATGCAGCCTTCCATGACAGCTTGTCCAAGCAATTAAGTTAGCGTTAAAAAACAAAACAAAAAAACCCAAACCCAAATAATGGTAATTAATCTAAACTCACTCTAGGAAAGGCATATATCTCTATATATTAACATCCCATACAAAAAAGAATCTCTGCTGCCTCAGGCTGGCTTCTTAACCAGAATCCTCTCCTGCTCTGTGGCTACTCATGCCTTCCCTGGACACAAATGGTGCCATTTCAGGGGGGGTACTGCAGTCTCTGGGCCCTTATCTGTATTTTTGGGTCACCAGCCAAAATATTCTCTAGGAAAAATACCCATTTGAGAACCACTGTGCCATCTATCTCTTCATGACAGGAAGCTCGCACTGCAGACTTCCATTTCTCTTGTCTTGCATAATATAATTTTTGTCTGTTTAATTCAGAGTCACAAATTTCAGTAGTGCCTGTACTGTTACCACTGACACAGAATGAAAACAAAGAATTCTGTCTTTACCATGGATTTGACAAAACGTTTGGTTTACAAGTCCCAGGGGAACTATGAGTTCCCTTTCTAAGTGTAATTTTGCACAAGTGCACTGCAGATAACCTCTTCTGGAAAATAACTGTTTGGGCAGCTGGAATTTACTATGATGTCATCAGGAAACTACTGTTACAATAATCCACCCATAATGGCAAAAACAGTTCCTGCAACATTCATGTCATATAAAGCATCCTGCAACACATCAGTCTATTTTAGCAGGTGCAGCTTCTAAAAAGCTGGAAAAAAAAGACACCAGTCCTGTTATTAATATGACTTTGGGGTTTTTTTTGTGTATGACTAAACAATCTGATTTAAATCTTCTGGTTTTGTTAAGCAGAACAAAGTAATGACTACTTCAGTAATGCTACTTTAATATCAAGGGATCATGCAAACACTATAAAGAACACTCATAAATACTCCACTTCTGTGCCTCACTAAAGAAAAAAAGCTTTTAAGGGAAATTTGAAATATTAAGATAACAATATCCCAGTTAACATAATTAAAAATTCACTGATTTTAATGACACTGAATGACTCAAATGCTTACAATGATGTTTTTGTGTAACTGTTCAGTCAATTTGAAGCCATGGTTCAAATTGTGCATGTAAAGCAAGTACACTGATTTATCTCATTTATTTACCTTCCTTATGCATGGTTTTAAAAGCTGTAAGAGTGTTCTGGCACTTATTTGCTATTAAATAAAAATCCTGCTCTACCACAACCATGGCAGGTAAGCCTTGTGATCTGTGTCCCACAGACTCCTCAGGGAAAGCTGTTGGGAGCTTTGTGGACATTGTGACACCCCTATGCACAGAGCTGAGTTCAAACTGTGCTGTCACTCAAAGCAGCAGTGATCCCAGAGAAAAAAAATGCATGCTACAAACCCAGACATAGCTGAGATAAAAGATGTCTAATATTCTTTAAAAACATAAGTAACAACAAAAAGGCAATGTCTTTAAATGTCACCCATTTCTCCTTTATATATCTGCAGATTCCATGTATAAAATATAATTATTAATATATAATATAAATATATAAAGTATACAAAAGAATGATTTTATTATTACAGTTGCATATATAATACTTTCCCCCAAGATCCTGCTGAGCAGGGTGATGAGAAATGTTTTATCCTATAAGTTGGCAATGTCCCCATATTGCATAATTCTGGAGCTAGCTTGCCAAATTTTTAAGGAAACTTCTCTGTCTGACCATTCAGGAGCCACTCTGTCAGTCACATTCCCAGCACCCCAGACTTTCCCTGCTGGGACCAAAGTCCAAAGAGTGGGTGGCTCCAGTGACCCCATGGGTGCCCCTCTTGGTCCCTGCACACCCCACACTCACACGGTCAGACAGAGCTTGGCTCAGCCCTGAGTTTCCCCCAGCAGAGTCTCAGATGTCTGCATCCTCCAAGTAATTAAATCGTGGTGCAGTGGCACAGAAACAGCTCAAGCTGGTGCCTCTGGGGAGGGACTCCCAACAAAGGAATCTCCAGGTTTGGTACCCTCCATGTCTGTGATGCTCTGGGGTCTGCCTGCAGAGCCCTTGGCTCCTGCCCTGCCCCAGTGCCCGGTCCCCTGGCCAGTGCCACAGGTCCCTGTGCCCTTTGCAGTGCAAAGGGTCAGCACCAGGTCAAGGCCCCTTGCCTGGGGCTCCCACCCAGGCACGACCTGCAGCTCCCATTGCAGCTGCACACCCAGTGCCTGCTCTCAGTGTACTGCTCAACAAAACGTCCTCATAGCAGGATATAAAAGCAGATCACCCTCTATTATATGTTCTATTACATGTCAAAGAAAAAAGAAACTGAAGTCCAATCAATTGGTTTTCGTTGTTAGAGCCCTGTGGTGGAAGGTGGTCAGTGGTAATTTCTGACTGGCTGCAAATGTTCATTGATTCTCTCTGTACTGCAAGTCTCCAGAGAGTGGCTATAGATGAGTATGGATTATCTAAATCCTTAGATGAAATTGCAAGATGCTACAGATTGAGGGTTTTTTTTCCATATATATGTGAACTTCCTGCTTTAAGAAAATGTCTCAAGACACTCTTCTGCTATCTGTCCCCACAATGAGCCCTAGAAAAGCAAAGCAGAGGGCAGGATGTGGGGATAGCTGGTGAGCAACAAGAGTTATGGAGTAACAGAGCTCCAAGGTACCAATGCCTTCACTGTCAGAGGGCTGCCAAATGCACTTTCAGTTGTTTCAGGGGACTAGATAACAGTAAGTCCCTCACCATTTTATCAAGGTGGCCAGGGATAAGGAAACCAAATTTGGCCCTTCATGGCCACAAACTGCCCCAAACTTTTATCCAACAGTATCCAGATGTTAAATAAGGGAGAAATGAGGCTGGTCTAGTTAAAATCCTCTTTTCCTTACATAGGGGTCCTGTCATAGGATAGCTAATGACAAGGTGCACAGGAATCAACCTATCTGTGCTTGTCACACACACAGATCCTTCCCTAACTGTAGATGTCACTGGAAGATGTATTTACCTTCCTTGCATTTTAAAGGAATAATTCAGCAATTACTTAAAATTTCAGATGCTAGACATGTTGTTAGACATACTAAAAAAAGGACAAAAGCAAAGCAAGGTTTTGCAGAATCAGTATCTTTTCAAGATGAACAAATATATTCTAACCCATGGACTCAGAAGTGAGTGACAGTCCAAAGCTGCAGAGAAGAAAAACTATAGTTTTGGTCTTCATAGCAGTTTTAAGTATCCACCATTTAGAAGAATTTCCAGATCCCAGCTGAGGAAAGGACAGTAAAAATGGACCTTTTTTCCCTCCAGCTACTATTGAGCCGTTTGAAATACAAACTTCTATACAGGATGAAAATGCATCATACATGGCATTTCTGAGTTTCAGGATACTCTGGTTGTCCTCAAACAATTTCCAGTCCATTTTGTTTGGTAATTAAGCTGCTTGAAGCAAGAGATTCCTTCTCAGCCTGCAAAGCCATTTGAAGAGCGCTTGGGAAGTTTCTGATTTCCAAGGCGTTGTTCACATGGCACAGATTGTATGAAAAGAAACAGATTCTAGATGAACTTTGAGAAAAACACTGAGCAGTGGGTGATGCCACAGGAGCTTAGTTAGTAACAGACATTGCCAAAATTTTAGTGAGGGCAGAAGACTCACAGAGAGAAGGAACCTTGGGAAATCAGTTTGGGCTACTGCTGAGGTGGTACTGTAACTGTCCTGCTGGGCCAAGGCAACTACTGTAGTCAGAAACAGACCCTTTAAAAACACTACCAGAAGCAGAGGTAGTCCAAATGATACTTTCCCTGGCATGCTGCTGTCATTTCTGGCAATCAGTGTCTTCCCAGTCCAAAAAGTGAGTTGTGTTCAACAGCTGGGGAGGTGTAGGGGGAAGCAATTATTGTCATGTCTCAGGACATGACAAACAGTCATCCAATGACTAAAGAAGACACAGAAATTTCATCAGGAAGCACTTTTAAAAACTGAGAAAGTGCATTTTTTCATTGTATTTACTTAAATTGTGGAAGACAGGCATAGGTTGCTTGGAGGCTAAAATTAGAAATTAGGTCAACAGCAGTTAGAATTATGGAGGATACATCCAACTGTCCATGCCAGTCATTAAATTACAGCTTTGTTTTGCATCATCTCATTTCATCTCCTTTCTGAAGCATTTCATGGAAAGAATTTCAGTTCTGCCATTTACCCTCCAGGATGATCAGCTTTACATATAAAATTCAAGATATGGTCATAGCAACAGTACATGAACCTTCACTGTTTTCAACTCCTCTTCTCAGAAGTTTTAATACTGTTTGTTTGTTTGACCAGCTGCAAGATTTTATTTTCAGATAACAAATACAATAGCTGAATGCTCTTTCCCAAGTATCAATAACTTACTTAAGCCCCTTCATTCTTTATGTTTCTTTTCCCCACTTTGTTTTTGTACTATTAAAATAATACAAAACCATGCCAGACCACCGTATATGTTAGGAACATTGGGAAAAAAAAAAAGAAAAAACAGAAAACCAAGGTAGTTTTATAATTCCATATGAAAAAATAACTTAAAACTAAAGATGTAAAATATGCAAGATAAACAGTCAGCTTGCTATACTTTGAATACTGCTTCCAGATGTGAGAAGCTGTCGTCAAAGAAATGTGTGCATTCTAATTTTTTTTTTAAATATGAGATAATGTTTCTTTGAACTAGCCAGAGTCGACAATCTTTTCCTTTTAATACAGACATGCTAGTATTTATTGCACCTGCCATGGCAAATCTGGTCTTCTGATTTGTATCATAGCAAGTACTTGTGACCCTACTGATATCAAATTGGTTTTGCTTCCAATTTTTTTCAAGCCCACATGTGACTCCATAGAAGGTATAAAAACACTAACCATTATAATAGTAAACTAAAATTATGCAGACATCTCTAAATAATTAATTTCTGTGAAAAGCTCATTAATTTTCCTATACTAAAAAGGCCCTCTTCATAATTCCTCACAAATAAATATTAATCCATTCCCATTAGTGACAAACGTAGCAATCCCAAATTTATGATATGTTACATAATGTTACTGTTTTGCAGCACTTTTATACTACTTCAAACATTGAGGATAAACGTGATTTCTTTAACTGTGTCCCCTAAGGAACTTCAGTTAGAAAAGCACCTGCATCATCATCAATAATATCATTCCAGTCTGGTGCTAAACTCACATGTGGTCTCACATGGAATCTGAAACCTGCTTTATATAGGATCAGGTCCCTTGAATTGTGCAAGAACAGGCTGGTGGCATCCCAGGCCATGGGCACAGCCTGTTCTTTTACTGACAGCAGTGTAGAACTAATAAATTGTGAGCTGCCCACAGGTAGATATATCCATATATCAATCCCCTGAGAGGTCAGACCTACAGGAGCATAGTTATTCGCAGTGTTAAACCCAAGAGAGAGAACATAAATCCCAGGAAAAAACATCACCACAACCTCCACAACAAAACCTTAATGTTAACTCTGAGATCTGACATGCCTGAACACGGTACTTTCAGTCCAAGATTTTAGGCAAATTGAAATCAGACAAACTAACATGAAGAAAAATAGTAACATTAAATGGGAGAGTAATTTTTAAAAGTTCTGAAACATTTTCAGTAATTTGTAAATTTGAAATTATTTTACCTTTTCTTCCAGGGCCACTGCTGTTCTGCATCATTTCCCATTCCTCTCCTACAGAGATTTTAATTCACTAGTCACAGCTGTTTATCTTCATTTATCTTGACTGACAGGTGCTCATAGTGTTATTTAATTGTTCCATGTCCTGCTAAAACAACAGTAAGAACACAATCTTCAAGAGAACAAAAAACAAAACGACAAAACAAACCAAAGGATCCTGAGCACTTAGCAATTAATAAAGAGAAGTACTTTATTCATTGTAACGGAAGAAGTTCATGCTCAATAGAGTTTAAAAGTGGAACACGACACGAAGCAGTAGAGCTGAGAAGAGCTTAATGAAAGGGTAACTCATTAGAGTTCCCAAAGAGACCGTGAGAAGGTGAAGGACTTGATAGAGAAGAATCTGCATATTTGGGGAGAAAAGCGTTTTACTGAACAAAAAGAACACTGATCTTCTGGTAGGAGTAAGCTGATGCTGTGTTAGAGAAAACATCACCATTGGGGTAGCATGGGATAAAAGGGTAACGTAAATATTTAGCATACTTTCAGTGTATCAGTAGTCAGAAAACGTTGCCATGTAAAAGCAGTCAAAACGGAAAACAAGAGGTGAGCAGGAACATTTACATCAGCCATCAGTAGCTACAGAAGACAGGTGCAGAGCCAGGATAGCACAGGCCTCACAGTCAGGACAAAGGGAGAGCTGAAGGCACCCAATTAACTAATTACTGACTGTTAAAACCTATGAGGGGGTAAAGAGAGTTTCTTTCTGACTGAAACCATGTTCCATACCACAGAGGGGTCACGAGCAGGACAGGGAGCACACCTGAGCCCTTCCTGCAAGGAACGAAGCCTAAAGCCCCCAAGTTTGGCACCGGCGAGTCTCTTCAGCCCTTCAAGAGAAGCTGAGGAGGCACCACGGAGGAGGAGCACGTTCCCTCAGTGCGAAACACCGGGGGATGCTTCTACAACTTCCACCTGCCCAGGATTATTTATTCATCAACTCTGCTCTCCTCAGAACTCCACCAAAACGCAACATTTAAACACGCTGTTACATCCACCAGAACGTAAACAGAGACTTTCAGTCCCAGACCTTAGGTGCTTTCCACCTGCACGTAGGCTGGATTGCTGTGGTGATGCGCATGCTTTGGTGGGGTCTGCGAACTCCGGGGAGCATTGGGGGTGTCCCGCAGCAGTCGGGGTGTCCCATAGCAGGCCGGGTGTCCCGCAGCAGGCCGGGTGTCCTGCAGCAGTCCGTGTGTCCCTCAGCACTCCGTGTGTCCCGCGGCAGT
>VYXF01003617.1:990732-1009580 GCA_013397295.1 Polioptila caerulea
GGTGTCCCGCAGCAGTCCGGGTGGCCCGCAGCACTCCGGGTGTCCCATAGCAGTCCGGGTGTCCCGCTCCAGCCCAGCGCGCCCCACACCGCCCACCACGGTCCCACAACGGCCTTTATTCAACGCCCCCCAAACCCGGGCGCACAAGCCCTGGGACAGGGGGGGAGCCCAGCCCCACGCCCACCGCACAGACACACAGACAGACAGACGGACAAACACCTCCGGGCTCCCCCCGCTCCCTCCCTGTCCCCCCACGGGCCGGTTCCTACCTGCCGGCCGTGCCGGGGCCGCGGCGAGAACGGGAGGGCAGCGGCGAGGGAGCGACAGCGGGCGCCCGTCGCCCGGCAACGCCGCGGGCCCGGCCCCGGGAGCGGGCCCGGCCCGCCCATGCACCCTCCCACCGCCCCGGGAGGAGGAGGAGGAGGAGGAGGAGGAGGGGAGCCGGCAGAGTGTGCCCACGGAGGAAGGTTCACGGCTGGGAGTAGCAGAGGAGCGTGCTAGCAGTGGGAAAAGTGGCAAGGCAAACAGCGGGAGCAAAATGGGTGGGCAAGGAATTGAGGACAGGAACGCGACGGGAAAGGCAGCAGGACCCTGTGTGGGATTTGGGTGACACGGCTGAAGGAGACATTGGGGACATCTCTGTTCCACACATCCCAAACCTTTGCCGGCCCATGAAAAACTAACGACATCGTCATGCACAAAGGTGATCCCACACGCCTGCAGTGTGTTAAAGACCAAAAAATGCAGCTTGTGGCACATAACAAGGCTGGTTTCACCAAATGATTTTACATTAAAAAGACACCCAAAACAAACAAACAAAACCAACCCAAAATCCCCCAAAAAACAAACAAAAAAAACCCAGCCAACTAAAAACTAAACAGATTAAAAGATTACATTTCCAGACCAGAGTTGTCAAAAGGTTAGACGTATAAGAATGAAGTTTATCATAATCTGGATCCAACAGAAGTGGTTCAATTTTTGTTGGGGCCATCATCAAACATCTCAGTGCAAGAGTGCAACTCTAGCACAACTCTTACCATTCTCACTCACACTTAGAGATTTTTACATTTCCTGCATTATAGGATTTGTAAACCAGGCACCTCGGAAGATGTGATTGTATGCCCAGTGGTCCCACATGAAAAGCCTGCTTTTTCAGGGGTTTACATCCAGGATGGTCCCCAGTGTTTTCTTGGGAGCAGCCCTTAGCAGTGTTTCTCCTGGAGGCAGCAAGGCAAGAGGTCTGGAGGGAAGGCACAGAGTCCTGCCTGCCGTGTAGAAGAGGCTGGGGTTTTGGCTACGTTACCTGAACACAACTCACCCCCTCACACCTTCTTTGTGAGGATGTGGGAGAGCAGCAGCTGCTGGTGGATTGCATCAGCATTTCCTCTATAACCACATTCAATTTACTTTAGGGTTTGGAAAACACTTAGACCATAGGTCAGGAAATGCGTTGAATCCCCTCTTGCAGGTCTGACGGTCAATTAACATCAGAGAGAATCACCAGGGGCCCGATTTTCCAAGGTGATGAGCACACTCAGCTCCACCTGGTGTCATTGCAATCCAGCTGCCCATCTTCACAGGAAGGAAGGCAATGGGCCTTGACGTGCTCCAGGAAGGTAGTGTGAGTCAGTGAAAACAATACTGAATCAAGCACCTGCCCCTGGAAATTTATTCCCAATTCTGCCATTTTTTTCCAGCTCAAATCACCTTGACTCAGTTTCCCAACATACACCTTCTTGGGACACACTTCCCAAAGATTATCTGTGGAGTACATGTATTGTGTATGCACACATCTGCATGGTAGTTTTCTTCTTTTCCTTGTTTTGCTGGAAATAATGTACTTATCGCCAACACAGTCGGAACTGCCTAAAACCAATCAAAGAAATGCATCTTTCCATCACTGAGGAAGAGAAAATTCTGGCACAATTTCAGGGTAGATACAGAAGCTTTATGTCTCTTTATTCAGAGTTACTGTAATTGTGCTGGCACTATTCCCAGAGCTGAGCTAAGGTCAGTGAGAAATCCCTAAATTAATAACTGTGGAGCTGATGTGATCTCTATCCTGCAACCATGTTGTACATTCACGAAGCTTTATAGGAAAGAAAAATTGTTTCAGTTTATCCAAGAAAGTTTTAGAATCATAATATTGGCAATTAGCATACCTTGGACCTACCTGGAGATAGTGGACCTGATTCTGATCTCACCTTCACAGGAACTCCACAAAATCCTTTACTCTGGGTAATTCCATTGAATTACCATACCCAAATGAAGAGTAATTGGGTGAAGCCTCCTCTGAAAGCCAAGCCTAGATAAACATGCTTTTCCTTTGGGAGTCTTATTTTGTATGAAGAGATTTGTCTCTTCTTCTGGTTTTATTCAGACACAAGCAACATCCAATCAATCCAGTCTAATATTATTGACCAATAGATAATCGCTGTTGCTACTTGCATAATTAACATTTAAGAATTTCATTGTCCTACAACTCAGAAACACAGAACCAGAAGGGACTTTCTGGTCAGAGGTGTTTTTTTCTATTGCACATAACCCATCAGAGTCATTTAGATATGTATCAATGTCTCCCCCCTTCTGAAAGATTGTTCAAAGTGTCTCTCTGAAGATAGTTCCCCTTGCAGCCTGACCTCTTACAGTCATTAGTAAGCTTGGTAATCACTTTTTTCTTGTGAGAATCCCTTTTCTGGCACAACTAACAATTTCATAGAATCATAGAATAGTTTGAGTTGGAAGGAACCTTTTAAAGGTCATCTGGTTCAAGGAGGTAATAGAGAACAAGGATATTCATCTCCATTTTATACAAAAAGACAAAAATCAAAACTAATCTAAGATTAAGTGAAGAACTCATCACTGTACTGCCCCCACCCAGACTGCAGTCCTGCTAGAAAATTTTTCCATCTTCTTGTATTGCATGATAAGCAGAACACTGACAACTTTGGTAATTCTTCTATTGGTTAAGAACTAGCAGCTACTGTAGAATTTAAAAAAAAAAAAATCAGCTCAGGTCTGCATAAACAGCTTTGAAGTCTCGACTGTGGCATTAACCTCATGATTTCATGTAATTGAAGTCACTGTGTTCAGGAGATGATGTAAGAACAGTTTTGACTACAGCAGCTGTTTAGAAGTTCATCCTCAGAAGCAATGAATGAGGCTGAGAGGGAAAAACAACTGATCCAAAGATCCAGAAGATTACAGGAGTCTGTGAATTGAATTTATTTTTCTGTTACTGCACCTGGCATGAAAAGAAAGGGCAATGAGAGAATGCAGTTAATAAAACATCTTCTCTGATTCAGTGAATCTGAGCATTTGTTTTTGCTCCTTTTCACAGGCTTATATGAATTCATAAACTGCAATCAGAAAGGAAAGCTTCATCAAGAAACATTTGGCAGTTTTTTTACAAAGCTGTATCTTCTCAAACTGAACTAGACCTGGAAAAACTTTTGATAACAGTTTTTATAGAGTATTTTAACTCACACTGAAAGATGAATATTCATAGTTTTATGTTGCCCTTGCTTCTATAAACAAGTGAACCAAACTATTGATGTCACCAAAGTCACAAAGAAACCGTGTGTGGCCTTTGAAGGTGACCACACACTTCTGAGGTCCTGAGCCAGTGCTGAGTGACAGAACCTGTCTCCTCTCACTGCTGCATGCTTGTTCAAGGACAGCGAACACCCTCCTTGGCTTGGTAAATTATTGGGGTACTAGAAGTCAATAAAACCAGCAAATGGTACCTTGTTGTGGTGCAGGGTCTCATGGGGAAAAGGTAAGCTTAAGACAGGCTTCAATTGTGTTGGGATATCTCTTTAGCTTAAACCTGACTCAGCTCTGCTAGGAGGGAAGAACTCTGGTGGAATCCCGGTTACTTTCAAGCAATACCCTGTGCAGGTTATACACCAGAGGGATCTAGAAAGCAGGTTCTGGTTCATGACCAAGAGATTCTACTCAGTAGTTGCATTACTGTGCAATCAAGATGATTGATTGGGATGAAAGACATGGGGTAGCAAAGGTGAGATAGGGCACTGTGTTAATATTTGAGCCACTGAGCCAGGACTGCCTAATTCCAGAAGGGCTTATTTCCTATTTCTGCCTTAATTATAATGACAAGTTGTAAATAAATAAATTAGTGAATTTAATATCTTTCTCCCTTTACATTTTTACAGGAAAAAGGAAACAAAAGCTTCTTATATGAAAAAAAATTAAAAAAAGCCAGAAAAGTATGCTGGTACTCCCTTGTTTTTAAAATTCCTGACTCAAGATGAATGAATGAATGGTAACTTGACATGCCTGTGTATAAATTATTATTATTTTCTGCCTCTCTTCAAGGCCCTCTACCTTTCTCAGTTTCTTTGGGGTCAAACTATTTCCTGGTTTTGGAAAGCTCAAGGATGCTGTGTGTACACATGTGCTTTTCCAGTGCATGGTATCCTGTCCCACAGTATGGGACAAGTCTGAATCTTCTCTGCAGCTGCCACATGGTAACTTTTACCAAAGAATTGATAGGTACAAACCCCAGCATTGTTACAAATGTAGTACCACTACAGAGCTTCATTCAGTTTAGGTGTATCACTGTGCTGCTTGTGGTAGGAATCCTCTGCAAGAGAAAGTCTTGCTGAGAAGCCTTAAAATTGGCAGGCTTAAAATCAAAATATAAAAGGAAGAGCTCTGGCTGCAGGATTAATGCCCCTGGGACACAGCATTTCTCTTTCTGATGATATTTATAATCCGCACCTGGATCACATTGTTGGTGGTCCTTGCATTTCTTCTGGGATGAATTCCATGGTCAATGATTGAGTTACAACTTTGTTTTCAACATTAAACTAAGAGGAAAGTGAATTGATGTTGGAAAGGAGTTATGGTCAGTGACTCTTTCTCCACAATTGCTCAGGAGCAACATTTGTTCTTTTTCACCACTTGCTGCAGTGTAAAGGAACCTGTGGCCTCACTGCGCTTTTCAGGTTTGTTTTTCCAAGCAGGATTTAGCTGTGAAATTCATCTAGTTGTCCTCAGATAGGGGAAACAGCAGCTTTCCAATGTATGCTTGCTTTTTGTGCCAATGCAAAGCCACTATAAAATGTTACTAAATCAGAAAGGGGTTGTTATTTTCACTTCTCATCACTGTGACAATATATGATGTGAAGTAGTGGAGAAATTGGGGCTTTAAAAAAATTTAATCAGGTCAAAGCACCAGTTTGCATACCATTACACCACTGGTTTGCATGCAGTTTGCACAGTTCAAAGCTTACTCTGAATGCAACTCATGTACACCGGGGCTTTCAGCCATCACAGCAACAGCACCACTGTGAGCCACACTACAGACAACAGCTCTGGCAAAAGTCCTCAGCAAATCCCTGTCCTGCAGGGCAGGAAAATAAGGTGGCTGGAGTGCAGTCTGCAGATGTGGAGGGAGGAAATCAGCAGGTAGATAAGTGGGGCCAGGCAGTTCTGCAGACTGGGATATTGTATACCCTGTGCATCCCTGTGCTCACCTGTGTAATCCTAGGGCCAGCACCTGTAGCCTGGAAGGTACAGCTCCCTGTCCTAACATCCTAACAGCCCAAGTCCTCCTTTTCCCTCAAGAGCCTTGCCCATCCCCAGGGTTGTTTCAGCTCCACAGTCTACGAGGTGACTTGTGCTTCCTTCTGGCTCAGCATCAGTGAATGAACTGAGCAAAGACAAAAAGGGTCCTTTCTGCTCTGTCAAAGGAACCCTTGACCCTACACATCTGCTTCTGCTGCAGGCAGCCTGGAGTAGAGTTCAACAAATACTATACAGGAATTAAAAGTGATGCAACACACCACCATACCATACTGGGATTTTCCCTAGAATTTAAGCAGCTCAGGTTGCCTTATCCATTGATAGCCTCTTTGGAAAGCCTTGGGATTCATCGATATTTGGGTCATTGCCATGTATAACTTCTCTAGACTACTAGAAGGAATCCCATCCTCATAGAGAATGAGGAATGTTTCCCTGTCCCCAAAATGACAGGAGAGACCTGATTTCTAGGCACTCTCTTTACAGCCTTGGCTCTGATTCTGCATAATGTGAGCTTAGAAAAAAGACTGTATGCTTACATTCCAGCAGCTAAGTAAGATTTGTGATGAGAAAAGATGTATTATTGGTATGCTTCTGTATGTTTTATGCACTGTCTAGGAGTTTCAGTAAAAATTCAGCTTTATTATCTAACTCAGCATGCTGGCTGAAACCCAGATAGGTGCTCAGGTAGTGTTTCCAAGTATTGAAAACCATAAAACACATCCCAGTCCGTACAAATCTCACACCTAACTCGAAAGCTTTGCTTGACAGTTTTCAAGGCTGGATCTGTCAGCAGCCCCACTCTTGGGTGACAGTACATGGCAGTGAACACGGCATGTTGTCTTCCACAGGGGACTCCAGGTGTGTTTGTAGGCCAGCTCTTTGGCCATGAAAACCAAATTTTATCACTGCTCTTTGGCCTGAATACCTGCACTTTTGGCTAAGCACTCCATCCTCTTTTCTTGAAAAGACCCTTAGAAGAGACCCTGGGTTAACCCTTATATTGGTTGAACAGAAACTCCTAGTGCCTGAGCTGGGTGGTGGGCATATGGCTGAGCAAATTCCTTCAGAAAAAGACAGAAATTCAGAGTGGGAATCCTCCCATGTCTACAAACTACTGTTATCTGTAGGAGTCACGAAGCTCCTGTAGTACTGTGACTCACCTTCATTCACTTCCTTCACAGTCTGAGCAAAGACCCTTCATTCCTAGACTTTCCCACTGTTAGAAACAGAAGTGGACTTGACAAAATGAAATGTGCATCCCCCCAACAACTCCTGACACATCACCACTGGCAGAACCTGTCTTCCTTGGAATACACACAAGCTTCCCCTGTCGTGCCCGACAATGGTCACTTCCCATGCCATGCTGTGGATGTACTAACACAGACCATTCCAAGTAACCTTGTGTACCAAAAACTGGCAGCTGGCTAATATCTAAGTTATCAGTTGATTCCTCTCTGCAGTAGCAGATCAAGTTACAAGTTGAGCTGGTGTTAAAAATACATTTCCTTCTCATTCTTAAAAGCCCATGGAAACACAAGTGTCTAGGACGCAACTATAAATTCATTGTTTACTGGTTAACTCCTGGATTGTGGAAGCAGATTTTCCAGGTGTAGATCACAATTTCCTTTTCTAGAGAATTGGGTGGCTGGACATATGCCTACAGCTGTTAGCACAGGTCACTTCTTTCTTCTTTGAGATACTCACCTCACAACAGACAAGCAGCACACACAGCCCTTGGCAACCTGGAGAGTGAAATACAGAGACCTGAGGGTGTGGGGGTGAAATAAATAACCCCACCATGGGTGTGATCTCAAATCTATTGAAGTTAAAGGAAGTGATTTCGACATGCACCATCTACTCTGCAAAGAGGTGCCAAACTAACTCTAAGCAATTGGGCTTTCCAAAACCTCCACAAAGACCATGTTTATAAATTGGTGTTGTATTGATGACAACCGGTATGGTGACTCCTGGTCAGTAATCATTAAAATAAAATCCTTGTTCCAGCAGTGTGCTTGGCTGCAGTGAGAGCTGTACGTAGGTACCAGGGACTAGGGCTAATGACAAAGCTCTGTCTGGATGGAGAGAGAAAGGAGAGACAATAAATAAAATGCAGGAATTAGCCTGAGGAATGTTTCAACCATAGTTCCATAAATATCACAGGTAAGGAAAGATCTTAGAGTAGGAATTGTCTCCAATTTGGACCTTGCAATATCTGAGTAATTTTCATCCAGCAAATTTGTAACACTGTTTATGAAGGAGCTTTATATCATTTTTCCTGCTGCAGAAGGAAATGTTGCTTAAGCCCAACATTTTAAAATACCTCTGCATGTGGAGATGAGCAGATGACTCAGGACGAACATGCAGACCTCAGCTTGGCCCGTGGATAGGTGCTGTCATATCACAGTACATTTGTGAAATCAACAGCCACAATATGCTTCTGGAAAAAAGCATGCCAGCCAGAGGGCAGATCTGCTTGCACAGTCAGTGCACCCAGCATTACAGCCTGTGTGGCCATCCAGACCATCGATAGGTACCAACCATCCATGAACAGGGCAGCTCAAGGAGCTGGGACATCCCTCAGGATGGGCTCAGGATGGGACGTGCTGCTTGCTGCTGTCCCGACGCCAGCTGGATGACGTCTCAGAACAAGGTGCAATTTTTGTGTCAACAATGGAATCAGTAATACATGCGTCTGCAGGCTTCAGACCAAATTCCTTTCTTGGAACAATGCAGAGGGAGTTAAAGGGGTGTTTTTTGTTGGGCCTTAAGGCTGAGCTCCCCTGCTCCAGGCTGCAGCACACAGACAATGGTAAGTGCGTGCGGACAGACAGGACTTTGCTCTCTAAACCAGGCTGGCTCCTTGCCCAAGCTTCAAATGCAGCCAGTGAGGATTTGGCTCCAGACAATTTGATGGATACTGTGTGGGTGCTGGAGGCAAGAGAAGCCAAGAAAATGAAATATCTGTCTGTCAGTTGCTCTGTTTCCTGGGATATTTAATACAAATCCTTCACTTCTGTAAATATACTCTGCATGCTGCTATAGGTAGGGTGTGGTTCTAAGTGTGATACTATGAGAAAAGCGTGCAATACATAAAGCAAAACTGGAGAGTGTTTAATCTACAGGCATCATTCCTTACAAGTGGTAATAACATCCACATGATAAATTCATTTATTTCTGCAAACAGGTCATAAATTACATGTCAGCACAGTAATCCCCATTTATCCCATTCTTTGACCTTCCCTGCAATATGCCTATTGAGTCTTTTCTACCTGCCTTTATCAGGTGCTTTAGGCCCTCTGAATTTTGATCATCCATTGCCAACAACTGCAGCGATTAAACTGCTGCCTGAACCATCCTCATTACTAAAAACTCACCACTTGCCTTTTCTGCAAATCCCATTTCAACAGCATTCCTCTCCTCTTCCTCCTTGTCCGGGTCTGACTGAAAAAAATATGCAGGACCATTTCCCAGGGTTAATTTTTAATAGTATCCTCACTGCTGCAGCAGATGAAGTCATTTATTATCCAGCAGGCAGCATGCTAACATGCTAGGCAATGGCAAATGCTGAAGGAGGTGACTCAGGCATAAGCAATCAGTGGAGTTGTGCGTTCCCACCTGCCGGATGGCTCAGCACAAAGAGCGAGCATGGCATTTCAGTTTACCCAACACTTGCATCTTCATCCAAGGGACACCTGGACTGCAGCCATGCAGCCAGAGAGGTTTGTGTGCTTCACAGTCATGTGCAAAGCATGTACATAAACAGAGGCCAGCCCTCCCTCTGCCTAGGCACCCTTTTCCTGTAAGAAAAGTGGTCATCCCTGCTGCAGAAATATGTCAGCCCAGGCAGTTTGGCCCTAAATAACACTTTGTGATCTCAAGCAGACTGGAGCTCAGCCTACCCACCTGTAAAACAGGTTTAATGGTAGTTGGCTGTTTTATAGAAAAGCTGGGAGGATTACTTCATGTCTGAGATCTGTAGATGCAAATTGCTTAGTGGCAGAGAGCAGTTTAAAAGAACAGCTCAAAATTAGGGCCACAGCAGGTTGGCAGCACAGTGAGCAGGTAGAAATGACTACAGAAGCTGTACTGTTCTTGTCTCATTACCCAAGAGCCTCAGAAAATCTGGGATGCAGATGATTCATAAACCAGAAAGTGCTTTTGAATTACTTATTAAGTAGGATTCATGTTGCTTTTACTGCTCTGGGACGCACAAGGCTGGGCTGCAGAATCCCTTTTGCCATCTCCCCAGAGTGAAAAGTGGTAGTAATGTAGGGTTCACTCACCCATGTATCTATCACAGTAGTATTTTTGCCTCCACAGAGTACACTAAGGGCCACTGAAGAAGTACATGAATCTTCCCTGTGCCTGCAGTAAGCTTTGGATCAGACCTCAGTAAGCCAGCAAGAACGTGCAGCTAAACATGCTCCAACAAGTTCACTGGCATCTGCTGATCTTCAGGAGAGCCGGGCTGAGTGTGCTCCTGAAAACCAGGAAGATCTTGACTAAGGAGGCAGCACCTTCCTGCTTAGTCCTCACTGGAGCACCAGTGCTGCCTAAATGGTGAAACAGTTCTGAACCCATTCCCTCCCCTCTGCACTGTGCCAGAGAAGGCAGAGGGAAGGCATTGTTTTACTCCTAATTCACTTTGTGATCACGTAAGTCCCCCAAATCCCACTGCCAGTAAGCTCTAATGATTAAACAGCTTACTGAAGGGAAAATACAGCTAACACCTTCTACCCCATCAAAGCAAATTGCTAATGAGAAGTGGGAAATCGCTCAGTGTTAATACAACATCTGTAGATTAACACAAGCTATAATAGTCAATGGCTGAAATTCCATCAATCACTGGATTTATGTAACATTTGTGATCAGTGTTCTTGTGCGTTAACCCCAACTTTCCTCAACTTTCCCCAACTGAAGTCTGCTGCTGAAAGTGGGAAACACAAAGCCATGAGTCTGAAACCAGAGAAGCAATTTGCAATATGTTGCTTTGGGCATCTCAGCTTAGGAATCTTACAGGAGGTCTGACTTCTGAAATGTTGAGTGTTGCTCCCCTGAAAGCCCTCAGAGAGTATCGGAGTGATTTGCTCACACAAACACACACACAGAGTCACACCACTGCTGAGCTCATGAACACCTGCCTGAAAAGTTACCTAGAAACATGCAATGGACTTGTCCTGCAAGATGCAAGTGACTGCAGGTCCTCTTCTGCTTTTCACCTTCCCTGATGGAGAAGCAGCAGAAGAAAGGGGATGACCAAACTGCAGACAAAAACCCCAAGATGCTGTGGTTGACTTCATGGCTTCAGCATGGGAAAGTTCTGTAATAAGGAAAGGGGTAACTGCCAGCAAGATGAGAATCTGTGTGAAATAGGTGTAGAAATACCCTGGAGAGGTCAACCACATCATGTCTCTGACTGAAGGGATGATTTCTAGCCCTGTGCTGCTCTTGAAGGCGTTTGTGTGGGAGGGCTATGCCCTCACCTTTACTAGGGATCTCTCAGGACAGCCTAGACTGGATGGTGACACAAGAGCAGAGCCTAACTGCCAAGGAAACCTCCCAGTATCTAGCCTGGATCTCACCTGATGTGGGAATACGAGTACCATAAACTCCCAGGGAGCTCTATAACTCAGGATCTTTAGCTCTGACAATGAGCAGCTGCACTGCAGGACAGTGTCTACCTTTGCTATAAATAACATCAAGGCTGAGGTCACCTATGGACTTGGTTACTGCAGCAGCATGTATTTGAGGCAATCACAGAAAGGGAGGAAGGGGGAGCTGGAAACACTGCACAAGAGCATCAGGAAGAGGCTGCCACAGAGGAAAAGGGCTTTCTGTAATGGAAGGGACCAGATAATAAGCTTTACTCAGGTTGGGTAGGGATAGAGCACACATTAGTGTCTCTTAGTGCCAAGAGCACTAAGAATCAGAGAGATGCTGGGAAGGCTGGATTCTACCCTCCCCTCCAGTCTACAGTGTGACTTTATTATTTTTATTTTATTTTATTTTATTTTATTTTATTTTATTTTATTTTATTTTATTTTATTTTAGTACTGCTTCACATCAGCTTTACTTGCTTGCATAGACAGGAACCAAGCCTCAGGGCATCTCCTTACAGTAGAAGGAATCCCAAAATTCAGTGAGGGGCTTAACAGAAGAGAAGAAAAGGCTCAGCAGCTTGAGCATGATGACAAGAAGGAGGGCTGCATGGCAGGGTTAGAGACAATGTGTGGCCAGTATATTAAAAAACAGTCAAAGGAAAAGGAACTAGTAGTTTAACTGGATAAACACAAATGTCTTTAATTCTATCTAGTTCTACCATGTGTGCATGCCTGAATCATGCTGTGCAACACTGCTCTGAGATTTCTTCAAGAAAGAGATGTAGCGAGCAATTGTTCTTTGATGCTGAGGGGAAGAAAATCAGCATTAGCTGATGAGGAAGAAGACTATTTTAAAAAGAATACTAATAATCTTAGTGTCCTCTCCAGGAGAACATGTGGGATGGTCTAAGATTTCAGTACAAACTCATCTGGTATAGAGAAGACTTGAACTACACAGATACATCTGTTGCACACCAGTGAATCCAGAAATTACACAGAGCACAGGACACCCCTCAGCAACTCATCCAGCTTCCAGTCTGGAAATCTGGCTCTTGTCAGCAAAAGTGACAGATGACCCGGAGCATGGTAAGTGATCCAAACTGTCCCATAAAAAAACCCAGTAGCATATCAGTTGCAAAGGGTTCAAACTTTTCTGTAGAGTTTGAAAAAGAAAATCACATGGGGACTAAATATCACAAGGGCTCCTTAATAAAAAATAATGCTTCCAACATTCAAAGACCTGAGTTATTGCTGTATGAAGACAAAGGCAAAAGCCCTCTTTCAGAGTGCAGTGATCTGAAGATCAGGCTCCAAGGGAATGACTGACATTCCATTCAGGCTGACAGCTAACAAAAGCTCCTGTACATATGCCAGCCACTGCCAGGAAAATCAGTGTGGCTCCCAACTTGCAGATTTCTGTGTTACCAGGCCTCCTGCTGTAGCTGACCCTTGCTGATCTGCGCTGGCAGGCTCAGCAGAGAGTGGAAGGATGTCCCTGTTGGACACGCAAGGACACACACGGACACTGTCTGTGAGAAGGCATAAAACTCTTGAGCACAACATCTGCCTCCATATTTATAGTATTTTTACACAGACCAGGGATTGGAGGAGAAGGCTGACACCTCTCCCATCCCATTGGTCGAGACAACTGCCCATCAGTTGTTTTTTACTCCAAGATAAAGCGTGTAAACAACCTCATCTTATCATAAACATGCTTTTAATTGTAACACCCGTGTGTGAGAAAGAACTAAGAACTATGAAAAACATCAAGTTGTAAAGTGCATCAGAAAACTGAAAAATCAGGGCAACAGAAAGAGACACAGGACCACACCAACCCTGGCAACTTTTGATGAGGTGGGGGACATTTCATGGAATATTCAGCGTCATTTCTAAGTAACTCAGGCTCCAGATCCACATGATCAGCTACAACTCCCGGGAAAAAGCACGAAGAGCCAAAAAGAACATTTGTTGGGGGCTTAAGCAAACACCCACAGGAACAAACACAGGGACACTGCAGAGGGCAGTGGGCTTTGGGTCAGACCGAAACTAGCAGGCAGTGGTAGAAAGCCACACTGCTTGTAAATACCTGGAGATCAAACCCGTATCTCATCTGTCCCCCCTGCTCACCCCACACAGCAAAATCTGGAGTCCAGCCATCCCATCATCCACTCAGGGGAGGGCCTCACGTTACCAACTATTGCATGCCACATGTAGGGGGATGTGATAGCTGCTCATTCCCACAGTGTCTCTACAAGGAGCTTGACTGGGAAATGACCAGTCTTTGAATTATGTCTTTTGTGTGTGTGTGTGTGTACGTGTGTTTGGGTTGTGGGGTTTTTAATAGCAAAAAAAAGGAATCAGCAGCTGTCTGTATTTTTAAACTATGGAACACGAATCTCTTTCCACTTCCAAGCTCTGATTACAAAGCCTTTCATTTCTGCGATTCCAGAGCATCGTCTCTGCAAGTTTCTATTCTCAGTTCAAAATTGACCAAATCCAACTGTTAGCAAAATTTATTTCAGTCAACAGGAATCTTTTCTCCCTCTAGTTTTGGTGGAGCTTGGGCCAGGAACCTACCAAGATGCTGCCTTGCTTATTTCAAAAAGGAAATCCATCATAAAAAAGATCTTGTCCTGGATCAGATAACCCTCCAGAAGTGACAGCTTTCCCCACCAAGCATCTTCTGCCACAATTCAAATGGCTTGGTTGAAAGAAGCCTGAACACTTATTTAGCAGAATTTAATCCAACATTAATGACATTATTTTGAGGATTAAAAACAAAGTGGTCCCGTTCACTGCTTGGGTCATCTGGAGGAATGTCATGTCTTTGGAGATGACATAGAGGAAGATTTTGTTGATTTATTGAGGATTGATTAATTAATTCAGTCTTTTCTTTTGTTAATTGATTATTCCAGGAGATCTTTCCAGTTCAGTGTCAGTCTTAAAAATGCTTTGCAGCCAGGACAGACTGGTCTTTTTTTCAGCAGTTGGACTGCTGCTTCCAAGCCTTAGGTATCTCCAAGATGCCCAGGCCCTTGAGATGACAGTATACACTTGTGGTATTTAACATCTATGATGTCTCTTGTGGCTGTATCTCTCTTGGTACAACCTGCAGCAAGGATAAGCCCACTGACTTTTCCCAGTCTCTAGGAGACTGTGTTAAATTATAGTGTTGAACAGTTTTAGCATGGTTCCTTTGAGATGACTTTCATTTATCTCATGGTTTCTTTGTGTTGCAGGAGACTCCGATTTTTCCCAAGTCTTTTTATAGTCAGCCACTCACAGTATAAGAATTCATTGTCAAGAGTGAACTCTAGCTTTGCATCTCACATAGATTTATCTGATACATTAAGAGTTTCTTTTCAAAGGCTTCTTTCCAAGTCATGCTATTGTCAAGGTTTGTAATCTAGCAGTATTTTCTCTACAACCTCACTGGGAAGCTAGAAGAGCATTGTCCATGAGTCATGAGAATTGTACCTGTGAATTCAGCTAGGCCCCAGGCAGCTCAGAAAGCTGGCCACTGTTTCTCAAGCATTAGTACTAGGGCATGAACAGCATACATTTTAACTGGAAGAGAGTGTGTTTAAAATAGAAGGGGGAGCATACACTTCAGTTCATCACACAGTTGGAGCTGTGTAACTTGTGGCTCAAATCAGTAGTCAAGGGATTAAGAAACTTTCAGCTTTTCCTTCACTTTTCAAATCTGTCCCAGGGAAGACATCCTTTCCATCTCTAGAGTAAATCATACCCAAAACCCACTCCAGATCTACAAATGAGCTTACCCTCAGCACAGGGTAGTCCCACTGGCCTCTGTGCACAAACAACAGTTTTCAAAATTGTCCCCCTCTGAGCTAACAAAACTCAGTTTTCATTTCCTCCCAAAGTGGTAACCCAAAGGGTTACCCTCCCAAAGGGTTTCCTCTCTCTGCCCTCAGCTGATTGCCATTTCTAAAAACGCTCACTAACCCAAGCAAGCTGAGTGTAATGAGTCTGTCCTTCCCAGAAGCATTCCTGTAAAGAGAATGGGTTTGAAGACAGACTTTGCAAGCCTATTCCATCCTTTGTCCCAGGTAAATCCAAAATACTTACAGATCTGCAGACTTACTTCACTTAAAAAAAAAAAGAAAAAAAGAAGGAGGACAATAAAATAATGGAGACTGTCAGAGAATGCAAGCCAAATTAATTTCAGAATTGGTTCATCCCTTACTGGCATCGTTGGCATTGCATCATCTTGCTGAGGAAATGGATTTGTTTTTGTGTTTCTGAGAATCCAGCCTTGTTTCAATTCTTCTGAACACTTCCTTCTTTCCTTCTGACTGCACTTTAGCTTTGATCCAAGTATCAGATAGGCCCAGAAGGCAGATGATTTGCACTGAATCGAGCACAAACTTCTACTGACAGGTTCTGCTGCCTAGATGATGCATGACACACAAGTGAACAAATCTGATAAGGTCTCAGCTTCTTTCCCTGTAACAAAGCACTGTGTAATGATATATTTTTTTCTGTTCCATAAGCTGGTTGCCATGGCAAGTTACTTGTGTTACTCTGTCAGATACTACAAGGAAACAATTTGCATTCCCTAGAATGATAGAAATTTTTGTAAGTCGATTGCTTATCAGTTTGCTTTCTGCCATTACACTACTCATCCTCTCAGCTCATGGAGAGAGGAGCAAGAAAACAGCCCAGTATGAGAAAAGGACTTGCAGGTTTCTTGAGTCTAGTGTATCTGTAGGAGGACTAAATTAAAAAATCATGAAGAATATGGTGCAATGAGGAAGCAAAACTCACAGAGATCTCTGCTTTTCTCAGTGTGCTCTCAAAGATATTGTTAAAGGGTGACAGAGTGACAGAGCCTTCCTTTCCAAGAAATTTTTGGTTACACAGAAAAAGTGTGCATCCAGGAAAATGGACTAGGGTGAGCTCAAAAGCCATGGAAAGGACCAGAAAGCAATCTGCATGATTAAAAGTCAGGTGAACTTGTAGACATGGTGATAACAGAAGACCCAGAACAATAGCAACTAACACCACTCATCTACTCTCTGTAGAGAGTAAATTACTCTTTGTGTCTGCTGAGAGCTGGTAAACCCTCCAGTATATCAAAAATATATGGTGCATATCTGGATGTAATTAAGCATGTATCCTTGTGAAGCTAAAAAGTTACTGTTACCTACTTTGCTGATGATTTTGATGATCCACAAGAAGATCTTTTCATGTTCTTTTGAGTTTTTTACTAGGGAGAAAGAAAGAAAAAAAAATTCAACTTAGGTGTTTCTAGTAGAAATCACTCCAAAAAAGACTCTAATTTTAAAATGTAGCCTTGATCTGTAGCAGCTGAAGAAGTTCAGTTGCTCACTAAGCTCTTGGCATGTCTGTATGTCACACAGTGGACAGCTAAGTTTACGTCTTGTCTACAGTTCCTCTCTTACAAAAGTTAAAGAGGGAAAATACCAAGGAGTTAATTTTGGGCCGCAGCACTTAGGAAAATCAGTGATGTACCTTTACAGAGTGTCGGTACAAAAGGCCATGACAGGATAAGCATGTCTATGAGTTATGGCCTTTCGACTGCAAGCTGCATACAGTTTGGTGAAAACAATCATGAAAAATTGAAGGTATGGGAATTGAAGGTATTTCAACTCCACTGCACATTTATTTTTTTCAGTTTTACTGTGGCAGTAAGGACCTGAGATCCTCTCATTTTCTTTTTTATTGCTCTGCACGCCAGTGGACCCAGTATCTGATTAGCCCTCCTTTCCTGTCAAGCAAGGCTTACAACAGTTAGAGCACTGCAAGCCAGACATTTTCCAAGAATTAAACTCAAGTTTAGAGAAAGGAAGGAATAATCTGCTCAGGAAGAACAATGTTTTACAAACAGAATGGGCTATGACCTTAAAATGTATAAATCTATGCTCTGACAAAAGCAAAGGAGTTACTTTGCTTTGCCACAGCTGAGCTAGTCCTAGTATTTTTCTTTTTAACCAAAAAGTAGAAGGGGAAAGAAGACACTTTTAATCTGTTATCACTGTGTCTTTGCAAGTCCGTGCCATCAGTCCTCTGCGATTGTGTGGTTCTGACTCATCAAGAGGTGATTCCGTCTCTGTCTTCCAGCAGTCTGCAAACAAATAGTCCTCAGGTATCTAACAGCCTGATGTGATCTGGCACTGAAGAATGAGCAAGAGAGAGGCAGTTTCAGTCTCCTCTTCTGGTGTTTCTTGGTTCTTGTAGGTCACCGAGAAACCCAAGAGGCATGAAACTGAGGTTCCTCCATAGCTGTGCCTATTTTACCTATTGGTAAAGCACCAAATGGTGCTTGCTTCCTGACAAGTCCTTCTGGGCCACCTAGGTGCCAAAAAATACAAGCCCTTTTTCAGAGTGCTTCAAAAAAGCAAGATTTCTGCATGCTCCAGTAGCCTGCCTGCTCGTTAGGAAGGGCTAAAACAAGACGAGACAGGTAGCCCGGAGAGGCGGTGCAGGGTGCGTGCGTGTGTCTGCCTGCGGAGAAACCCCTCACCTTTGTGCGCGCCGCTGCTCTGCCCTCGGCTCGCTCGGCAGAGATGCTGGCTTCCCGTGAGCGGCGGCCCTCGCTTCTGGGGAGGACTGAGAGGTCGTTCGCAGTCAGGAGGGCTTGTTAGAAGCCAGGGAAGAGTTTCGAGGTAGGTTAAAGCTTCAGCCTTTTTGTTTGGACCTGTCTGTTTGCGTGCCGGTGTTTGGAAAAGTGCTCCGGCAGGTTTGTTTGTGCTGGTGCAACACGTTTGTGAGACCTGAGAAAACCTGCACGACTCTCTCAGCGGGTAGCCTTAGAACATGTTTAATCTGCTCTTGCTACAAGCTTTGCAGGGCATGAGCTTTCTTTTTATTACGTGTCAAGCGTAGCATCTAGAACAACAGCTTTTAGATCGATTTTCAGGTTACTAGATACTTTTCTAATGGAAACAGTAAATTGTGAAAGTGTGCTTGAAACACATGTCAGAGAGAAGAGCGCTTTTCCAGTATCAGGACTGTGTACTTTGACATCGTATATCTACATCAAAGCTTGATTACTTCTTTCTGCAAGCTGCTGAATAATACAGTGAACTATGCAAGCCACTATCCAGTTCCCAAATATTAATGGGGAATCACAGTGCCCAAGAGCAGAAAATGTTTGGTGTGCTGTGACAGAATGGGAAGCACTGCATTGACAGACCTGATTTCAGGACGTGAAGCTTGAATCTGTCAATATTTACTAGCTCTGCTTCAGCGGTGCTCCTTGTGGGACCCAAACAGGATCAGGCAAGAGCCTTTTGACACACTTGGACCTTCATCTGAAATTGCAGTAATTCCGCTCAGACAGTGCAAATCTCTGCTGCTAAGCCTAACTGAACCCCATCTACCTTATACAGAGTCAATTCAGGTGTCTTTTCCTCTGTGGCCTTAATTGCACTTGAATAATTTGGAGTCATCTATTTTTCTAGGCATTTCCAGGGGCCAGATAAAGGCATGCTGTGAGCCGAGTTTAGCGCATCGCGTTATGAGGCAGGACCGTGACCGGCAATGAACACCGCATTTCAGGGGTCTCCGGCCCTCCTCCCCAGAACGCCTCCGTGGGGCGCCGACAAAGGCAGCGCCGCCGCGGGCAGTCCCGCGGGGAAGGGCGGGCTGTGGGAGCGGCGGCCGCCAGGCCTTGCCCTCCCCTCGGGTGCGGGGCGCTCCTGCGCAGGGGCC
>VYXF01003617.1:1010444-1065713 GCA_013397295.1 Polioptila caerulea
GGGTACCACTGAGCCACAGCCTCTGTACCCTCTTTGCCCTCCATTTTCTCTGCCCTCCACCCCCTGCTCTCCTTCTGCACCCACTGTGCATTCCTCCTGTCCTCCCCCTCCCAAGCTGCAGCCCTTTTTCCTTCCCTCCCTTGCTGTCCCGCTTCCCTCCATATCCCTTAGCTGCAGCCGTGTTCACCTCGTCTTCCTCGCACTCCCAGTTTGCAGCCCACTGCACCCATCTTCCCTTACCCCATTGCATCCCTCACTCTGCTCCTGTGACCCTTCAAAGGGGGAGCCCCAGACTCTCCACTCTTTGCCCAAGCAGGTGCCTGCTGGGCTCTGACTCCCTCCAGGAGAGACCAGCTCCATGGCGGTGCCGGGCGTCGCCAGGCCCGGGGCGAGGCGCGGAGGGGGCAGGCAGGTGGCAGAGGCGCAGGTATTTGTGTGCGTCTGTGAGCAAGAGAGCGCGGTCCCCCGATCTGCGAGCATGCGGCTCTGCGGAGCTGCTGACACCTCCCTCCCTCCGAGGGACGCTCGCCGCCGGGGCTCTGCGGCGTGCCGAGGCTGCCGGCGCCCTGCTGCCCTGCAAAGGCTGTCGCGGCGTCCGGGGCTGCAGCATCTTCACCCCAAGGGAGGGTGCCTCTGATGGCTCGCTTGGCCCATACAGGTCCCGACTGGGGATGTGTTTTAAATTGCCTTAAGTGGTGGAGCATGCCTGGAGACAAAAGAGATGAGAAGTCAGAGTGGACTGGTGAACTCTGGAGCTGCTGGAGAAATGCTTAGGACAGCTGGAAACAGGACCGTGCAGCAGGAATGGCTTGTTAAGCCATTGCATGGCAAGTCAAGCCATGCCATTGATTATTTCAGTGTCCTAAGTTGGATGGTCATATCTCTTGTAGCCTGTGATGTGCAAGTTGCTCCTGGGTAGGTCTTTGAAATGCAGAAAGGGTACGAACTCCTGGTGAGGCTGTGTCACATGCACTTCAGTCTGGTTGGCATGGGTAGGATGTGCAGCTTGGAGCTGGAATTGCTTTTGAATGGAGGAAAGCACATGAGGTTTGGTGTGGGCTCAGCTAAAGAGTTGCTGTAGTCAGAATTGCTGATGTGTTTATCCTTCACAGCTCTGAAGTATTTTAACTCTACAGCTGGTGATTTGTGTGATTTTTCCCGAGTGTTTTTAAGACAGCCATGACCGAATCCATGTGTATCCCCCCTCTGTGTGTCTGATCCTTTCCTTCTCCTTGTAAAATGCTTTTCCTGTGTGATTAATAGTGTGCCAACTGCTTCATTTCAGCACTGGGGAGGCTGATGCTGATTGATTTCCGTGTTCAGTCTTCTCGGTGGGTCTGGAAGCTGATGGGTGTTATCACTGCAGAAAAGTCTGCTTTTGGGTGGGAGCTGTCAGCATGTCTTTTTTTATCTCAGCAAACCTCTTACTTTTAATTAAAAAGAGATGAAGTATGCGTGGTAATACCCTTCATGTTTACATAAAAATGATCTTGTAATTAGCAATAATTATCTCAGTTTGGGATATTGCTGAGATATTTAAACAGGACTTATGACCTGAGGGACACTTTTTCGGCCCCAGGGAGTTGCCCTTGTTGTGGTTCTCTCCTGTGGTGAGTTTGATTCTTGGCTGCTGCCCGTGGTAAAGGTAGGACAGCAGTGGAGTAGCCTCGTGTTCCTCTGGTTGCCCTAGAAAGCCGTGGCCGTGGTTTCCTTATTGAGCCTGGTTCTGCTTCCCAGGGCTCCCTGGCAGCCCTGCCACCACTCTGGGTGGAGGTGGCCTGCCTTTGATGGCTTTCACCCCAAGATCTGAGGGTTCTCGAGGGGACTTTGCTATTGTCTTGGGGGAGAGGGGATAAAAACAGGCTGAAAATGGTCAATTGACCTTTTTTCCCTCTGGTTCTCCCAGAGAGGTTTGGAGATGGCTGCTGATAACATAGGAGACTTTTCCCTGAGAGAGTAGAGATCCTGAGGCATCCTTGTCCATCTTTCACCTGACTTCGTGACTTCCTTTCCCTTTAAGAGGAGCAAAGCTCAGCTCAATCATAAACATTTGCTTCCAGGCTGGATATGGCTCCCACTGCCTTCACTCCTGCTACCAGTGCACCCCAAATTTACCTTTCTATTAGGCTGCCCTTGGAGCTCACCAGGTTTTCTTGGGGTGAAAAACCTTTATGGAGTAGAAAAGTTTAATATTGGAGAAACATTCAACAGAATAAAACCAAGACAGAAAGTACTGCCTATAGAGAGGGGTTCCTTGTGGGAGGGTGGTGATTCTCTTCTACCTCTCAGGATGAGTATATATATATACTCATCATATAAATCATCATATAAAAATACAGTATACTGTATTTTTGTTGGTCTAGAAAAGCAGAATGGTTGTGCTTCAAATAATCTTGAATTGTAATTTATTCCCAGCTTTCTGTTTTAACATCTCTGAACTGTAAACTTAGAACCAGAGTTTATTAAGCAGGGATAAAAATGTTGAATGTATTTGAATTTTTCTTGTATTAATCTAATAATATATTTATGACATGATATTTGATCAGCTCTATACCTGGCTGAAGACCACAAAAGAGTGTTAATCAAACAAATTATTTGACAAATATGGATGAGATAAAATAAATTATCTATTTGCCAGCTGCAGTTCAACTGATCTGCCATGGCATGTTCCTCGTTCTCTTATCTTTGCCTTCCAGTTTTCATTCAATTTTTGCATGGTTTATTTTTTCCTGAACTATCCCTGGTATCTGTTTCATTTATCTCTTTTTTGTCATGGTTTTCCTTTCATTCTTTCTTTTGCCTCTTTCTTGAACCTCTCTTTCCATGCTTTTTGAGTCTAAATTAGCCTTTCTTCCTCTTGTTCTCTACCTTCCTGGTGGAGGTTTTTATTGAGCACGTCATAGTCAGCTCAACTAAATCTGGTATGTGCTTTAACCCATAAAAATGTAAAACTGAACCCAGACTGTGTGTGAGTATGAAGATGTTTGCTTGGTGGTAACGCTTCTCTGCCTCTCCCTGTGTTTCTGGCTGTTGCAGGAAGGGTGTTCCTGCGGTTCTGGAGGTTTTCCCCAGCTCTCATTTTTGCTTGTGTTCTCCCTATGCCTCTTTCAAAAGTGAATTTGACTTTGTATCTTAAGAAAGCAACCAGGATCAAATGGCAGTCCTTGTGTTGTTCCCTGGTTGTGTTTCTGTATGCAACCTGCTTCCATCTGCTGTCTGACCAAACCCAGCCTTCCTGCCAGTTTTGCTTTCCTCCCCACTGGGTTTACAGCCAGGAGGTGTCTTTCAGTAGGGCAAAAGGAACGAGTGCTCTGGACATTTTCTGGTTTACCTATTACTTGCAGAGTCTGTATGAAATTCAGGTTGATGAGGGTAGGTGGCAAGAGGTGAACAGGTCATTGTGCAGGTTATAGTGCATGACCAAACAGTCACAATAATCGACTTTGATCGAGTATTCAAAAATGAAAGTCTCTTAAAAAATGAAGTTTCTGTTATAAAGAAGACTTGGTTTGTTTTGTGGTTTATTGGTTGTTTGTTTTTTTTTACCCCTGGATGAAATCTAGGGGTGGGGAGGATAATTCAAAAACAATGAAAAGAATGGAAAACCTTGCCTTTCAGGGGAGGAAATTTGCTCTGCCTTGGCAATAAAGCTCAGGCAGTCCAGAGGGGTGTGATGGGAGTGCTCAGAGTGCGTGATTCACCTCCGCTGATGGTTGCAGTGATGTTGCAGCAGTGCATGAGCTAAGCTGTGTATGTCATAGCTGTCTGCTTGAAGTACTGGGAGTTATGCCACGATGCCCCCTTGTACCCTGAAGGAAAGGTCTGTGCTGTACTGAAGTGAACGGTTCCACCTCTCCTGTGTCTTCCGAGGGGGTGTGGGTAATGCTCGGGTGCACCGATACAGTGAGCAATCCAGGCGGCACATTGTTGCAAAGCAGAATTGATTAGGGAGAATGGAGCCAAGAGGAATCTTCTTCTGCAGTTAATTATTTACTGCAGGGAGAGAGAGAAGCTGATGATGTTTGGTTTATAATTACAGATATCCAGAGGTTAATACTTCAGGATGATCCAGTTTATTCTACCTATTTCTCTATAATGTGGGAGCAGCACTGTTTAATGACCGGCTCAGTAAAACCAGAACCACGTTATCAACTTGTCACCAGTGGGATATGGTTCTAAAGCTTCCTGTGTGTGGTGCTAACTGACCTGAATGCCTACAGAGGGAATAGTCTTTCCATGCTTACTGTCTTAATGCACCACCTGCCTGTGGTGCCCATCTGACAGCAGTGTGGGCTTTTGGAACAGCTGATCTCTGCGCTGAAAGATGACTTTGTGATTAAAGGCACAGGATTGTGAAGTGGGGAGTTCTGAACCCCTGTCTGGCCTTGGCTAAGCTGGTTGCTTATCTCACTGGACTTTTCTTTAGGAGGGATACTGACCTCGTAGATAACCAGCAAATATCCAGCCTATCTGCTAAAGGGGTAGGATGCCCTGTGTGAGGCACTCTGGTAATGCAGAGGCAGTGGCAGCCCAGGTACTTGTATACTGCTGTGCTGTGGGCCAAACTTTAAGAGGATTTTTCCTTTTGCCTAGCTAAATCCATTATAGATCAGACTGCTCGTATGCAAGTTAAATTCAAGAGCTGGTGGAGCTGAGTTTAAATGTGTGTGTGTGGGAGCAATAACTTGACAAATACAAAAAAGAGACATTGCTGCAATGGCTCTGGGAAGATGCCTGTACGTCTTCTGCTTGCTTAGCATCCTTGAGAGAACAGCAGACGTGAGGGAGAAGCTGTGGCCTGTGAAATGAAGAGGATGTCGTGCTCTTACTGGGAGAAGAAGAGGAGTGAGATCTAAAAAGCCAGGGAGTAGGAGTGAAATGAGGGATGCAGGTGTGCACAGTGGGGGCTGCTCCAGGCTGCCCTGTTCTCCCTGGGTAAGGCTGTGCAGAGAGAGAAGTGAGGAGGAGATCAGTGGAAAAAGGCATTGTGGAGGCTGCTGTTTTGCAGAGTGGTGCATTGGCTCTCCTGCTGGTCAGGGCTGAACCGAGGCATGGCTGGCTGGCAGTGGAGGTGCATGGGGCTATATTCCCTGAGAAAGGCAAACCAGTGAAAAATCTCCAGAGAGTCTGGCCAGCAAGTGCTTGTGCCTGAGGCAAGCTGGAATCTTGTTTAGAGGCTTGCTGAGAAGTGAGCTCTGTTCATCAGCAGTTTTTTGGGGTAACAGGCAGCCATCGTGTCGGCTTGCTCCAGGATCACGTTGAGCGCTCTGACACTCCGTGCTATCTTCAGCAATTCTGTGGCTCACATCCAGCTCTATTCAGCCTGCTTCAAACCACGTGTATAGAATAAGCTTGAATATATAAATTTGGAGCCTGCAAATGTTCCATCCCACTCCAGATAGCCACTGCAGCAGCTGGGGCAGTATTCCTGGTGTGGCACTAAGTCCTCTGTTTCTGTAGTGATTGTAGGAGCCGTGCTCCTTCCCTGCTGATGGCTTTGCATTGGATGTCAGGGGCTTAATGTTATGTGAGGGACTGGAATTCCTTCTCCAGGAAGAGGCTGGGCTTGAGAAAGCAGGCTTTGGTTGGTATGATAAATAGATAAAACAGCAGTTGATTATGTTAAGTAAATAAAACATCACTTTTTCTTGTATGGGACTGATCCTGGCTTGTGTGTATGCTAATTCTGTGATTAATTTTTTTCATTGTCTCCCCTTGGATCTCTGTCTGTAGATGCAATGGCTCCTTTTGGGTCTCAGTCTGTTAGGCTCCTGCTGTGAATGGCACAACTCTGCTTTGTAGAATGCAAACCTAGTAAATGCTGGTGAAAGCTGGAGGTACCTCCTGCCTGGTGTGTGCATGCACACCCCTTGCTTCCCCCCCTTGTGTGCAGAGGATGAATACATAACCTTACAATATAACCTTGGTCATGCAAGGTTTCTCCCAATCTTGTTTCTCCTGGCCTTTTCCTGATTTTCATGATACTGTGAGAGGCCAGTCAGCTTTTTCTGGAGGACTTGTCCCACTTTCCACACAGGCAGCCTTGGGCGAGTGGCCTGCTCCCTGACCTGCTTTGACAAGCATGTGCTGGCTTCTTGCTCCGCTGATGTGGGAGGCAGGGTGAGGAAAGGTGCTGGGGGCTAGGCAGGGGGAGGACATTGCTGTGCTGGTTGGTGGTGTCACCTCCCAGCTGGCAGTCAGCATAGCTGCTGATGGATGAGGAGGTGCACACCAATCCCTGCTTTGCTTTCTGCCTCATCGTTCTCCTGGGGTGTGTGGTGGCTGTACCGAAGTCTTAGAGGGTCAGATCTGCTCTCTCTCCTCCTGAGTACAGCTGCATGTCCTCCATTCTGCAGTGCTCAGTTGCAGGTGATGGCTCTGTAGCTATTGTGGTGGCCCCTATAATTTCTAAATATCAAAGTATTGATTCTTAAAACATATGCACTGGAAAGAAATTACTACCACGACCATGGTGGAGATAGGAAACAGAGATGTACGAGAGTCAGGTCTAGACCTGGAAAAGTGCTTCAGCCCCTGCTTTTCCACAGAAACAAGGCTGTGTATTGGTGTGGCTCATAGTCACAGGGACATGTGCAGGGTCTCACCAGGTCCGTGACAAAGCAGGGAGGTAGATGGATGAGGGTGGAAATCTCTGATTCATAGCAAATTATACTCATCTGATCTCCACAATTACTGCACCTGATTCTCAGGGGCCTGACAAGATGTCCTCTGCTTTACATTCCTTCTGTGATGAACACATTAATCTGTATTCAGTAGATATCAGTTTATACCTCTGCTGTTCCTCTGTGGTGTGTATCTCAAGCAGACACCCTTTTCCAGTCTATGAAGTGTCCAGGCTTGGCTGCCCCTCATATATGCTTGAAAGTGAAAAATTGCCAAGCATCTTACCAGTGCCTATAGCTGGGCCACACACTGGGCAGGGAGAAGAGAGACATGATTATAACTCCTTGTTTTACAGCTGGGAACTGGAGAATGAAAGTTCACATTAACAGGAGGAGCCTAGAGTAGAGCTGAGAACAGAAATTGTTGTCCTAGTCTGGCACTTTGACTGCAAGGTCAGCTTCCCATTTCCTTTCGTAACTGATGAGTGTCAAAAGATTCAGCACCCAGCTGTTGACGTGTTGCTAATCTGATTTTCTGATGAGAGAAATGCTTTCTTATCACAATGAGCCCTGAGAAGGTGGGGGTTTGTTTCCTTTTATCATTTCAAGCATAACTGTCTTGACTCTTATTTTAATATTTTAGGTGTGTAGTCTTAGAAGGGATGTGAGTGGAGGGCTGGGCTGGCAGTCCTTTGCATGACTGTCTTCCAGGCTGTAAGTGGAGTTTATGTCCAAAGAAATGGATAGACATCCCCTGGTAAAATGGACTGTCTTGTTATGAGTTGGAAAAACAGTAAGAAGATTTGGTCAATTGAACAGAAATGTTGGAGGCCTCTGGATGGGGATTGTTTTAAAAATCAGAGGGTTTTTTCTTTGTGTTGGTGGTAGATGATTGCAAAATGAGCAGTCTCCCTGTTGATCATCTGCACCAAGTCACTTTTCATGGAAAGATCTAGAAAACAAGATGCAGTTAATTGACCTTTTAACTTTTGAAGTTAAAAAATAAAATTTCCCTGGAGGGGAAAAAAAAAAAAAAGGTGGGTTTCTTCAAGAAGCAAAAACCCTTTACTTTTTTTTCCAAAGCAGTTTCCGAGGCACCTAATCTAATCTTTCCAAAACAATTCTCTGGCAGCCAGGGCTCACATGTTTTAAAAAACAGCACAGAAAGGAATGTATCGTGACAGTTTAATTTGTTGCTGAAATATGCTCACCTCTGGGGTAATTCAGAGCAACTGTGGAGTGGATGATAAACCTGTTCAGGATGGGAGGTGAGCAAAGGGAGGCTGCTGAGATGAAGCCGCCCATGCAGAGCTGTAATTCCTGGGATTTAGGTTTGTCTTCCTCCTTTGAGTCCAGTGGGGCTGTAGTCTGTTCAGATATTCCAAACAGGGCAGTTGTTGCCGAGTCCTTGCTGTGTCAACAAGGGAGGTTTTGGTGGTGATTCTCTGAGGGTGATGGTAGGGAAGAGCCTCTAGTACTAGCCAGCTTTAGAGATGAAATGGGGGAGGATTGCAGCCCATAAGGTACAGGTCCCTGCCTGGGGATTTGTAAAGGCCCAGGGTAGCTAGTTGGATTTTGTAGTCACCAATCCACGGATGCAAACTGAGCTGTGAAAGCTGGCTTGAAATTTCTATGTTTTAAAGGAAAAACAAGGCAATTGCCTTGGAAAGGGAAAACAAAGATGCTCTTGAGAAGGCTAAGGAAAGCCCTCCTGAGTTTTAGTGGAAGATCTACAGTTTAAAAAAAAAGATGTATAGAGTTGCTTATCTGAAGTGTGCTCCTTGTGAAGAGGTGGGAAGCTGAGTGCCTAGGAGAGGGCTGGGCTTTCTCAGAGCATGCTGCTAAGTACGTGTGGTTTTTTGCAAGCCCTGCAATTGCATTGGGTTGTGAGGTCTTGTTCAGATTCAGCTGAAGTTGGTTGAACTCTATTGAGGGCAGCGGCTGGGCTGGTGGGCAGTTCAGCCTCTCTCAGGTCAGGTTTTCATCTCCTTTGTTTCAAAGTCTCTGCACCTGGAATTAGTTTGTTCAATTTGCAGCTTAGAGCAATTTCAGAAGAAATCCCAGAGGAGGAGAAAAAGAACAGTACCACCTGAACAGATCAAAACAATCAAATGGGTTGTGTTGTGGAACTGGGATGTGACTGGCAGCTGCTGCGTGGAGGTGGACAACCAGCAGTCACACTTTCTCAGCAGGGCTTGCTCTGCTGGGGCATTTGGAGCAAGTACTGTTGGGATTAGAATGCAAAGAGATAATGTTTAAAATCTGAGGTAGGAGCCTGTGAGCTTGGTGACAACTGAATGCTGGGGTGGAAGAAAAAACTCTGCCAGCAGTAAGTCACCCTTTCAGGGAGCTGAATTAAACTTCTCATTTTCCTATGAACCCTTCAGTTCAGTCCCACAGTGGGTGAATGTTGTGCAGTGTCTTCCATGCTTGCTTTTTTCCCCCCTCTTTGATTTGAGGGCCCTTTGTAGCAACTTATCCCCCATGTATCCTATTGTCAGGGAAGTTAGTCTGCCTGCAATCCCTGTCTGAGCTTAATTTTGTTGTTTCCTGTAGCACAAGGGCTGATGGCTTCACAAATCTCAGAATACCTCCTCCATCTCTCCCCTGGCCAGCCCAGAAGCATGACAGCTCCATTTAATGTGCGCCGTCTGCTTTGGCTTCCTGCCCCTAGACTCATTATTTTGCAGTTGTCTGCATCAAGCTCCTGTGTTGCCTGCCCCAAAGGATTGTATATCAGAAGTCATGAAAAGGAGAAGAGTCCTCAAGGCTGGCCTGTAAATCCCAAGTCTCTGTACTAGAAGAAAATTGCAGTCCTCTCCCATGTCCTTGACCCAGACCTGGTGCGTGTGTTCATCCTTCCCTGCCTGTCACGGTGCATCTCTTGGTGGGCACAAAGTGAGCCTTGCAAGCTCTCTGGGTTCCCACAGCACGAAGGGTTTGGTGCCTGGGATGTTCTCCTTTCTTCACCTGCTACCACAGAGGCAGGCTGAGACGGGCAGCTCTGCCTTCTCTTCAACCATCCCCCAAAATTATTTGGATCCACTTGGAATATCATTACAGGGAAGGTGTTGTGAGGTTGGTAAAACTTGATGGTAAAAACTGAAGGGCCTGGGCCTCTCATCACCCACTTGAAGTGTAGTGTTACCCTTGGGCCTTAAGACTGAAGTGCTTTCATGCTAGGTGCAGGGTGAGATAGTCTCTCTCTGAAAAGCTCACCAGTGAAGTGCAAGATGGGGAACATCAGGGTGCAATTCCCCTGTCCAGATGTTGGCATCCAGCATTGCAGCCCCTCAGTCCCCCTAGACAGGCAGCAGAGGAAATGAGCACTTCCACCTCATTGAAATGCAGGTGGGTACCTGAGGCAGATCAGACAGACTGTGCCTGTCTCTGCCCCTTGGTGATAGAGAGGCTCTGGATGATGGGCTCTTGTGGACTTACCTGTGGTGTAGGTGAGATGAGCCCCACCTTGACTAGCTGCACTGAGCGTGCTGGGGTAGCACAAAAAGGAGGCAAGACTGTAGTCTGTCCTTGACTGTCTGATCTGGTAAGCATGTTCATCTTCCTTTGGTCAAGAAACTACCCTTCACTTTGATTCCTTGCTGGCCAAAAGTGGAGGAGAGGGAGGTCATCCAGACAGCAACTGGAAGACCAAGTTAAATACCTCTCAGAGGTGCTCCTAGGACAGAGCTCCAATCCTGCCCCAGCTCTGGACCAAGGCATGTTTTAACGAAGTGAAGGCAGAAAGTGTAGGCATGAACAGAACAGTTTTGTCCTTGGTTCACCCTTTTATACTGAGGCCAAGTCGCTGCTAACATAGGTCAGGGGTTACTTGGGTACTCCTCAGGAGCTCCTGACATCCTGCATGTATCGTATCAGAGTGGGGAAAGACATGAAACCTCTAAATCTAGAGCTGAAACAATGACATGGGGACTTCACATTGCAAACCAGCAGGTGATAGCAGTAGGAGCCCTCCAGTGCCTCCAGGGCTGCATGTCTGGGTGTTCCATCTTGGTGGGTAAAACTCTTTCTGCCAGGGGAAAAAGAGCCTTTTTCCTAACACTGAGACACTGCTAAATGTCATATTGTGGCTTTGTGGATGATGGAGCAAATTTCTGTAGATTGTATTCTATTTGACCTGAACCTTCATGGTTTCTCTGAAAACCCTGGCGAGGTCTGCGTGGAGCAGGCTGGAGGAGACCTAGAGCTGTTCTTAAAGGAACTAGAAAAATGAAGTTGAGCCAACTGAAAGGAATAAAGCCTGATAGCCTGGGGAGGATTTTCTTGACTGGTTGAATTTCCCTTTGATTTGGAGCACTTGTTCCATCATGCTTTTTGCTGGGGAAGAATTAGCCTGGTGGCAGAAATGCAGTATACTGGGCATTTTGGGAGTGAGAAACCTGTTCGCAGCAAGAGCCCACAGAGCCTGAACTCAGCCTCTGAGTCCCTGTGCTGACAGCTGGTTGCAAGCCTGACTCAGAAGGGGATGGTGCCATGCCAGAGTCTTTATTCTCCATCTCATGCCTGTGTTGTCAGCATGATTCAATGCTACAAGCCTGAAGAAAGAGTCAGTTTTATACCCCAATTTTGTTTGTTGTTGATGCTCACGCTGTAATTCTCATCACTTCAGACACCCATCAAGTGGTGCTCTGGAGAGTTTAGCTAGTGTGTGCACTGCAGTCACTTCAAACTTTACAATAGCGGGAAGTCTGTTAGAGGTGAAATTTCTGGCTGATCCTAGGTGGGAAACACATACTGTGTTACAGAAAAAGGCAAAAAAATACCTTATTTTCTATAATATGGTGTATTTTCCTCACTTCACAATGAATCTGATCTCTCCTTGCTGTCTCTCCTGGCTACACGTGTCCACCACAAACTTTTTGTACTTTTCATCTCATGCTTCTAGGGAACAGAGAGGGCAAGTATGAAAACCCTCAGGAGGTTTTCAATTCAGTAAGGAAGGTATATGAGGGCTTGCAGTTACCATACGTTTTTTTCTCTGATACTTTCTTTGTTGTCCTTTCCCTGTGACCTTTGGTACAGTAAACAGCAGACTGTTTGAAGAGTGTCCCAGCAGGGAGGCACCTGGCACTGTATCGGGTCCTTGCAGCTCCTGTGTGTTTCCAGGTACGTGTGTAAGGCCGGCCTTTTGCTGGCATCAACCTCCTGCTGGCTGGATGCACTGTGACAAAACAGCACTTTCTACTTGTTAATTTTTGCCACCGACAGCATGCTGGTTGCCTTGTCAACAGGAGATGGTTTATAGGTGTCTGGAAGATTTGCAGCAGTGTCACTCAGCTGTTTGCTCTCCTGGTTGAAGAGGCATTCATACGGCTCTTTGAAAGCTGGTGGGAGAAACCAGGATCCATCCACCCATCCCTTTCACAAAGGTTTTGTAATTATGAGACCTTCTAACTAATTTCCTAACTCCCTAATAACATATATATGTAATTAAATCTAGGCAGACAATGCCATATCAAGCCTTGGGCATAGGAAATTGTGTAATACCATCAAGTTGCCTTTTGTGTCCATGGCAGACCCAACCTTATTGCACCAAGAACATCCTTAAGGTTTTACCTTTAGGGTGGGAAGAGAACTCCCATTGCAGGAAACCCAGTTCCCTCCAGTCCACCGAAGGCTGCTTTGGTTTCTGGTTCAGCTCTGCAAATACTGTCTAGTGGCTTCAGACTGAGTATGAATTTGGCTGGTATTATTTCCCCTGTGAAGGCCAGAGTAAGGGAGAGAAAACTAAAGTAGCTTGTCTTAGCCTAAGTCAGCACTACAGAGTTGGGAGTTTCTGTAGATACTAATGAAAAGTCCCTGCCTTATCTATCTTGATATTTTGCTGGTTGCTCAACTTGCACATCCCATAGATGCAAATATTTTCCTGGGGCTGGCCCTGGTTGCCCGAGGAGGGTGTTTGTTCAGATTCTCATGCTTTGCAATTAATACAAACTTCTCAACTCCATGTGAGAGAAAGAAAGGGAAGTGGTGCTAAGTGGTTTGTGTTTTTTTTTTCCTCTCTCAGAGTTGTTGTTCCTCACCAGCTGGCTACTTTGAAATGAGCATGTTGTGGTTTTTTCCTTAAGGAGCAACGTGTTGCTGCAAATTCAGCGTCGGAGAGGTTGTGGGAGCTTTTGTCCGCTGGCGCTGCAGCTGCTGCGGGCAAGGCACAGACAATACGTGGTGCTGTGGGTACCCAGCCTGCGAGCCTGCTCTGGCTGGAGGGGATGCCAGCCCAGCCAAGCGGCAGGATCCTGCTTTCCCACTGCATTCCCACACTCACTTGGTGGTGGCTGGGAGATGCGAGTCCTTGCCTTGCTCCAGACCCTGCAAGAGCAGCAAAGGTCACACCATGGGATGTTGTCAAAGGAATGAGAACCTGTTTCAAGTAAATACCTTTTCTCTGCCTTGTTTGGCTATGGCAGCCTTATCTTGAGAGGGCTGTATGGAGTGTGCTTGTTACAGCTGTGTCAGGCACCCACGCAGCTCATGGAGATATCTTGTGTGTTCTCTTCTGAGCTACTGCATGAAAAGTGGATAAATTGCCTCCACGGGCTTAAGAAAAGGTATCTAGTTTAGACCTAGAGAGCACACTTCATCTTTGGGTACAGTGGAAAACCTTTGAGTGAACTTCATGAAGTTCGTGTTCGTTGTGTTTTTCAGAATGCTCTCTGAACTTGCATTTTTGTTTTGTGCTCTGCAAAAGCAACAATTCTTTTGGGGCTGTAGAATAAAGAATAAAACACTTGCCTAAAGTGGTGTGGAGGATTTGTCACCCGATGAAACTCAGCCTGGGCCGTTGGCCGTGTGTTTCACAATGACCTTGGCTGATCACACTTGTGTTGTCTTATGACCATGCAGCCATTGAAAGGGAGGAAAAAAAGGCCAACTACTTGAATTTTTGTATCTTATCAGGGTTTTCACTGTTAGCTTAATTCAGATTTCCTGTTGGAGTTGAAATAGTATGTCCTGAGTTTGATCAAAACTGAGGAATAAGGGAAAATGAAGCCAATGGAATGGCAGCCACCAACTGGAAGCTTCTTTATGGAAGCTTTCCATTTGGGCAAGAAATACCAACCTCAGATATATTTTCCTTTATTGCAGGTCTTTACGCTCTCTGTCCCAATCTCAAACCTACAGATAAAAGGCAGTAATGGTAGATCCTAGAGCCTAATCAGCCTTTGATGGAGGGAATTGATTAAGAGTGAGACAAGCTCTACTGTAAGTTTTTAAGGATGGATTGTGAGGCTAAATTGACAAACTTTCAGTCTTCTGAGCTCTATTTTTTCCTTGCTGTTGGAATTGGAATTTTTATCTTGTGTTAATATACTCACATTACAAAACACTGCAGCTTGTCTTTTTGCTTGACTGGTACTTCAAGTTAAAGTTGGCTGGTTTGGCCTGTGAGATGGTGGTTTTCTGTGGGATTTTTCCATTTTTAGAAAAAGCTTTTTGCAAACACTTGATTCATTTCTTTAATTTAATTTAATTTCTTCAGTTGAAGTTCCTGTGTGGGAACAATGAGAGCTGTGTAGAAATTGTATCCACTACCTCATGCTGTGGCCTTGAATGTTCATTCTAGGGACACACATGGTCCTTAGGATGTTGCTTTCTGAAAATAAGAGGATTTTAAGGGTGAAACCAAGCAGCAGTTTATTTCTAGCTGGGTCTGAATGATGTACAAAAGTAAGAGACTACTGCCTGCTCCTTAGGAGCCCTGAGAAACAATACATGGTGAGCTCCACTACCCTTAAGTGAAGAGGGAGCTTTGTCAGCACATCACCCCGTTCAAAATCTAACTGGTGGCTTGTCTCTGCCAGGCTCCTGTGAAGGTACATGATCATGTTTGAGATTTCACAATATTGGCAAGACTGTAAAATTCAGAGTTCAAGTTATTCTTCTAAGGAAAGAGAATTTTGTCATACCAAGGATCTGAGGAGAAACGGATCCACAGAGTAGAGCCTCTGACTGCAGATACTGTTGTGGTTCTCTGCTCCCTTAAGAAAAAAAAAGCCAAACCCCAAACCACCAGAACTCTGAAAGAGGTTGTTGTCCAAAAGTGAAGATTTTCTGTAGTTGTTCCAAATGACTGTTTCCTCAGGGGGATCATTTTCATAGCTTGTGTGCAGTTCTTTAATCCAGCTTGAAGCCCACAAGACAGATGGGGTCATGACAAGAGCCAGGAAGTTTGCATGATCTTATTAGACTGGATCATCTTTAAGAGTGCCAGTTCACATCACCTGTCCATTTCTTGCTTTTTCCAAACCACTGGGGAAAGAAATAAAACCCTTAGCAGCCTTGTGACATTACTCAAACACTCTTGCAGTCTCAAATGGTCAGCGAAGGGCAGATTTTGTGGGTGTGGGTGAGCAGAATTGGAGAGGAACCTCAGATCATGCTTAGGACCTGGCTCTCACAACTTGAACAGTGCCTTCTTAGGTGTTACAGTCTGTATTTATAGTAGCAGACCAAAAAAAAGCCTGAAGGTGTGAAAAGGGATGATGCAGCCACCAGAATGAGCAAACTTAGGTGTTTTGGCACATCCCATTCCTATGTCCCCCCAGCCCTGCCTGGAGCTGCCTTAAGTAGTATTTGCTGTGGCCCAGGAGGTAGTTGTATGAGCTTTTAAGTGCCCTGAGGTCCAGTTTTCAACCCCCTTTCCAGAGATCATGGCTTAAGTATCAGAGCTTCAGTTCTAGTGTCTTTGCTGGTGCTTGTGAGGGCAGGGATGACCAGTTGAATAAAAGGTCAGGACTCATTCGCTGGGGACTGATGGCAAAGGGTGATAGCATGAAATACTCCCAGCAGTCAGTGATTTGCAGAGTGATGTAGGTCAAGGAACAGATCTTCGCACACACAGCATATAGAAAACATAATAATTTTACTTGTAATAATAAAGTTGTATTATTATGCGCTGGGGAATTGAAGGCAGATGCTTGGATTTTTCCCAGTGGGCTGAAGGGAGGTTTAGATTTCGGTTTATTCATTTATTTATTTATTAATTATATGTAAAACCAAAGCCAAAGAGCTATGAGTCAGCCTGATCTTCACTGCTGCAGTTCCTGTGCTGTGGTCCCCAGGCATTGTCTAACAGACGCCTGTACCCACACACGGCTGGATGAACCCAGAGACTGCAGACTTATTTTTGTCACCCTGTTGCAGGAACTCCTTAGGAACGTTCTGTGTATGCTTAGGAGCCAGTGGTATGGGAAAGCCTCTTAGCAGAGGGTCCTGGGAGAACACTCAGCTGCTGATCCCAGGAGCAAGTTCTCTGTGCCAGCACCATATGCAATTCCTCATGGCAGCCAGATCTCCAGGGAGGAGGAGACAACTCAGGCACCTCCTTCCTTCTACTTTATGATAGCTGAGTTTTATCATTGCTCTGTAGGCACTCTGTGTGCCTCCCTGGCTGAACAAAGGCATATTTGTGCTCTCAAAGGTAATGTCAGTCTGCCTTGCTGCTGTCTCAAGATGCAGGGAGGGATAGTGCTCCAGTTGGGCTAAGGCTGAAAATTAAAATAGACCAAGTGAGATCCTCAACCAGTGTTGATTGTCTTGGCTTTAGTGGCGCCAGTGCAAGGACTCTACTTCTTGCCCTTTCCTTAGGGTGAACCTTCAAGGTGAGATCTCACTTGTGGGACTCACTTGTCTGGTTCTCACTCCTTGGCTTGGCCTGTCCTCTCCCTTCCTTGGGGAAGCTATAAAAACTTGCACCTTGTCCATGCTGCATGCAGATAATTGCTTCGGGCTGTCAGGAGAAGTTGTCTTTGAAGTTTTAAGTTTGCCTTCTGTGGGTTTTTTTTTTCAGGTCAAATACAGAACTGTTTGCATGAGCCTTATAAAGTCCAGTAATAAATCCAATGAATGCTGCTGTGTTTCTAAGTGTCTCTGCAATGTGTGCTTCCCCAGTGTTGCAGAGCTGTACTGGAGCAGCAGTACCAGAAAATCTGAAAGGCTGGGGGAAGATGGCTGGAAACCAGGAAGGAAGATGGGAAGCCATGTATATACATATAAAAAGAAGTGATGTTTATAGTTTTGGCATCTCATTGCTGCAAGGTGTTAGGGAAGTCAGCAGCTTGAGAAGATAAAGATTTGAGTGTTGTACAGACAGCAGGGACAACCAGAGCTAGACATTTTTCAAAGATAAAACTGGTGTAGGGCCTCCTTTTTTGTTTTTCAGATAATCTGGCAGGATGAGATCCTGCTCTGGTAGCAAAGCTGGTTTCAACTGAAGAGTAGAAGAAAGTTTTGGGCCGTGAAGAATCCCCAAAAATGTAATTGATGCCATTGCTTACACTGCCCTAATGAAGTTACAATAATTACAGTGCATTACAGTTCAAAGTTCAAAAGTACCTTTTTTCTTTCTTTGTTTTTTGTTTGGTCTTGTTTCATTTTGGGTGTTGGGATTTGTTTATTTATTTATTTTTGGTTTGTTTTTTTTTTCAAATGTGCAGAAGCTTTTCCTGCTGCTGCATGGGATTTGCCTGGGGACTTTGCCATGCAGAGGTTGATCTGTGATGGAGGTTGCATTGTCACACCTGACAAAAGAATGCTTCAGCTTAGAAGGGTACCTGCAGGATCATGTTGCCCTGTTTTACTTTTCTCAAGCTGTGACTCCTCCAACTCATGCTGCAGATATTTTGCGTTGTACTTTGCATGGTCTCTTTCTATGCTCTCAGGATAAATTAGATGCTAAGGACAGGGTGTTGTAAGTGCCAGCTGCACCTGCATCACCAGGTGCTTGCCAGGGTCGTACCAACTGCATGCAGGTGTTGGTCTCTGGCTGACATCTCCTACTGAACCCATTCTTGGTCTAAAGACTTTAAGGTATTCTTCTTTCTGTTTGCTGTTGGGGGATTGTGTCCAGGCTCCCTTTCATTGCTTTGTCTATTCACTTCATGGACTTTCTGACACTCTTTTCCACAGCAAGATGTCATCCCTGAAGCTCAGGGCTTGGCTTGCTTCTTGTCTGTACCTCTTTCAATCAAGCAAATCTGGTTCATGGGACTGCAGTCACACGAGTGTTTGCCCACTCCGTTTTGCCTGGTGAAAGTGAGGACCAGAGCCCAGTGTTGCTTTTTTCTCCATCAATTGTTGATCTGTGTAGAGGAACACCTAAGTTGGGCAGGGTCTTTGGAGCTTTATGGCCATGTCAAGTGCAGTGCCAAAGCCAGATCTGGATCCACTCATTGCCTCTGTCAGGGTTGTCTGAGGGACTGGAGTCAAGTTGAGGGTTTCTACAAAGATGTAGGTACACCTAACCTTTAGGCATTATCAGAGGGACTTCAGCCACTCTTCTGCCCTCAGGGGCTTTGCTTATTTGTGAATCAGCTTGTTGGGCTCCAGTGTTGGGGAACCGCATCTGACACAGGCTTGGTGTCTTGCATTTCTGTGGTTTCTTTTCAGCCTTTCTTGGCCTGCAGATGCTGGCTGCGAGCCCACCCAAATCCTGCTTGTCGTTGTTGCTGTGGACTCCCAAGGAAGCTCTGGAAGGAAACCCCCCCTGGCTTTTGCTGATTGTGCAGGTCTGCCAGCAGATGCTGGAGGCTGCAACAGAGGTGGTGGAGAAGGCTTTGTGCTCCTGTCCCCTGCACACTCAACCCCAGCCACTGATGAGCACGTGTTTTACGACGAAAGCTCGAATATGGGGGAACAGAAATCCCCAGCTTTATCATAAGTTTCCAGTGTGACCGTCAGGAAGTCACTTAATTGTTGTGGGTTCTTCATTGCAGGGTGGAGTTCCTTGTTCCTTGATCTGCTGTTCCAGTCCTGCGTTGCTGAGGGGTGGGGTATATGAACCTGTGTGGAGACGACTCAGAGCTGAAGGAGCATGTCTCCTGTGTCCATTCTGTGATGCTTGCAAGACAGGCAGGATGAGTCCTTGGACAGTGTCCCTTTATTGCTCCAGGGCCAAAAGGGAAATACCTTCCTTTTCAGTGGAGAGCTGCAATCCTCATGTCTTCAGTCTTTTTTGTAGCAGGTCTGTGATGTGACAGTGATGCACTTAACTCACCCACAGCAACATCGCTTGGATTTTTTTAAAATCCAGACTTCTGTAGAGGGAGGGGATATAAGCATCACATTAACAAGTCTGATGTGGCTGAGATTTACTATGAGCAGCGAAGTGAGGTTTGGGTAATTCAGGACCCTAGCTTAATAAAGTTCTGCTGATCCAAACTTAAATCTCACTCCATAACCTTTGGACGTTTCTGTTGGGTTGTGTGATGGTTTCCCAGCATTGCACACACAATGCATTGGTTGGCTCTGCAAGGATACAGACTTGGTTGTGATTAATTCATTTGCCATGGCTGTTGAAGGGGCTGGGTTTGGAGGTCTTTCTGTGGACCTCTCTGCCAGCAGTGCTCACTGTTCCTATCCCTCTAGGTTGCAGCTGGCTGGTCCTGCAGCTGCCAGGACCATAAATCAGCAGTGTGCCCCTGAATAGCTGCTGCATAATGATTGATACATATTCATGTTTGCTACAACATTGTGTCACCCTGCTAATAATGTATCTTGGTGAGAAGGAGAGCAGGGATGGGGTCCAGTAGCTGGTGCCTCCTTGCTTCATTTTATCTCCTCTTTCTGCTGCCACCTTGTCTTTGGCTCCTTAAGATACTCTTTCTCTTGCTTTTCTAATGTAGTTTCCCCAGCTGCTTCTCTCAGATGTGCTAAAGCGAGCCCTGCAGGTTTGCTTTTTCTGTGGTGCCTCCTTCCCCTCCATCCCTGCTCTGCTAATAAATCAAGGTGTGTACCTGCAAAGGCCCTGCAAGGACTAAATGAACACGGGAGGATGATTGTTATGTCTGAGCATGTAAATTAAAAGGCTTACTAATAAAAAGACACTCTGGAACTCTCTGGTCTTGGCTGTTCTTTTGAACTCTGTTTTTGAATGAGCTTTTATTGGTGTCCCATTGGGAATGGAAGGGCGAGAAGGAAACTTAGTTTTTGTCCCTCATCCAAAAATGGATGGTCCCTTACCCACAACTCACCTGTGGAGAAGATGTTGTTGCACCTGTGCTGCTTTACCCTCTGTGTTGAAAAGTGAGGAGGAAGAAAAGTCCTGTACCACTTTTCCCTGGAAAAGATAAAATTTTCTAAGATATGATTAGCGGCCTGTGAAATACCACGTGAGAGAGAGGATGGATGGGGGTTGACTCTGCTTTTCTTCTTTCAGTACAAGATCCTAAGTGTTGTCCAGGAAAGCTGGGGAAGCCACTAACCAAAGTGTATCCTGAGACCTGCCCCAGTCCAACACAACCAGGACTGTCTGTCCCTGCAGAGAGGGATCCCTCTCATTCCTGCTCTGTATTCCTTCTTCTAGGGGGACTTGAACCATTCCCAGACAAGAGGACCCAATTTCTCTGTGGAAGCTTGTTAGCCATCCAGAGGGTGAGTGCCACATGGGCAGGAGCAGACTGGGCTCCTGCTGTCCCAGGATAATAATTTGTCTGCTTTTATGCTGCTGGCCAACAGCTTCCTCCTTTTATCCCCCAAACCCAATGCCACTGGCTGTCTGGAACTTTCTGCTGCAGGAGCTGTAGTGCAATAGGACATGTGCTGTGTGAACCTTTCCATTCTGGGAGACTGCAGTTCACCAGTACTCTTATAAATCTTATTTTGCTCCAAAACCTGGCCTTTTAAAAGGTCTCTTAACTGTTAAATGCTAAACAAAAAAACAAAACAAACACCTAAAAGCATTATCAAAACAATTCCTGAAACATCCCAGATTCAACTACCCTGTTTCCTTATCCATGTATGTGCTGGTAAAATAGATGTGTTAGGATTTAAAGTAAGCAGGAAGTTCAACAACCATACCTATTTCCATTGCAAATTCTTCTCAGTGAAAAGGGCTTGTATGCATTTCCTGAAACCAGTTTCCTAATTTTTCTTTGTCAACAGTTGTTTGGGAGGAATAAGGAAGGATAGGGAAGGGGAGGAGAACAGGAAGCTTGTAGGGAGAGTATGTTTCTTGACTCTGGGGTACATTTTTGCTGGGCATTAGTGGTGCTCAGGTTGGGATTGGCCCTTTTCTTAAGTGATGTAGGTGGCCACCTTATACCAGTGACTTCCCCCTTTTTTGGTCTTCAAGTGAGGAAAACAGCAGAGCCTGCTCCTCTGCTCCCAGCCCTACCTGCATCTCTGGGCGCTTATCTGTGGATCAGAGCATCTGCCTCTCTGCTGGCTGCCTGTGCCCATGACCCAATTGTGATTTCATCAGGATAATTGGACAGCAGGGCCTCTCTTACAGCATTCTGTGCTTTCCCACTTGATGTACCCTGCCTCCCCAGTTGTCTCTGCCTTGGGAAGCTGGGCTGGGGATGAGCTCCCAGCTCTGACAGCCCAACACAAAGACTCAGCAGGAGACCAACAGCTTTCCCATCCAAAACTTCTGCTGGGAGCTTTTTGTCTCAGGTGAAAACCCCAGATGGGAAATCACATTGCCTGAATTTAGTTCCCAGCTCTACCACCATCGATGGCTTTGGGCCAGTCCCTTGACTTGTTTGCATCTCCTTGCCTGTCTCTGCAGTGAGTAGGGTGGTGTTTCTGTTCATGCATGGCCACAGCCTCCAGCTCTAGCACTGGGTGCTCCATCGCTTGCAGCTTAGCAGTGAGATCTGAATTTGTCCCTTCTTGTGCTGTTGCAGCAGAGGCAGATGGCTGCAGCCTGCCCTAGCATGATGACAGGACCGCTGGGCACGGGAGAGGCTGGACCTTTCCCCGGCAGCTTGCCTGCAGCTGCTCCTTTCATCACCAAGAGGACCAGGCAGAACATACCAGGTACCTTAGGAAGCCAGCCTGGACACAGCATCTCTTGTAATTGCACACCATTACTGGGCAGTGTTTTCCCCAAAGCCTGATATTCTCTAATAGCTGTAATTACAGAGATCCACTTACACTGGTGCTGCATACTCATCTGCTCCAAGTTTCTACTTCATTGCCCCTTATATCTTGTGGGAAAATCAATACAATTTGGTACTGAGACTGGCAAGCCAAGAGATTGTTCAGAGCCTGGGTTCATGGTTGTGTACCATGTGTTTTAACATTTATCATTTCCTGTCATCTATGATGTGGGTCTTGTTTTAAAGTTTCCTGGGTACCTGTCCATCTTTTTATATGCTCCAGATATATCACACTGCCTTTCACGCATCCCATTAATATTTATAGGTGGGATTTTAATGTCAAGGGAAGTTAAAAGTTGCCTCTTCTCTTGAGCTCTGTTGTGCAGAAGACAATTTGTTTTTCTGAAAAAGGCTGAGAGACCTGAGAGAAGTCTCTTTTCCAGGGTGAGGTGGAGGGTTGCCAGCCCAGGCAGGGAAATGTCTGCCTCTGAACCACCTGCTCAGCCCTGGGAGGCTGGAGAGGAGATAAAAGTGGAGGAGTCCTGGCAGTGTGCAGCCTTCTGCATCTCCATAGTGAGAGGTTTTCCTCCTTCACACTGCTTTCCCACACATGTTGGTACGTTCAACACAAGGTCCTAAGTGACTGCAAGATAGGAGTATGGGTTTTATTTAAGTGTCTCACATTGTCCTGACCTGCACTGTGGCCTCTTCATGCCTTTGTTATCCATCTTTACCAACTTTCGGACACAACTCCAGTCTCCTCTTTCCTTATGCAGATTACTCTTGCTTGTATAGAGTCTTAAAGAGCAGTGAAGTGATGGATCATAAATCACAAGTGTAATTTAAAAACTGTCTTCAGTTTTTTCACATCACTGGCCCTGCCAGCTGCAGAGAACTGTGACTTGGATGCTAGCACAGGTGGTCTCTCCCATGTGCATGTTATAATTTTTTTTTTTTTTTAAGGATCTGTGTTCAGCATTGGTGTGGGATGTATAATTTGCTTGGCAGGTTTTTTCACCCTTTCTGTGGGTTGGCAGCAATTAACCCACAGAGCAGTGTGCTTCCCTCTGTGGAAGTTAGCTTGGAAGATTGGCTCTTCTGAGACTGTGATGGGATGAGTGACTTGGTATCAGGCAGACAAATAGAGTGGTGGTGGTGGTGGGAGGTGAAGGTCCCACCACGATTCTCAAGCGTAACCCAGCACCTTCCACAGTTTCCTGACTGCTCCTCGTGCTGCATTCATTGTGCTGGAGACACGGGCATGAGCAGTCCTGACTTCGAAGTTTCTGAGGTAATGGGCCTGCTCATCTTTCTTTGGAAAATAGTAATTTTGGTGGCCTGTATTGGGTGCAGAGAGTGGGGTGTGTGGGCAATTCCTTCATCTAGAGGGAAGCTCTTGAGTAGCTGGTTTGTTCTCTGGGTTTATTGTGTTACTGACTTATTTAGGTTGTTTGCTATTTTGGGTAGTTATAGCTACCTACCAGTTGTTTTTCTTGGAATAAGCTGCCAACTAAGAACTTTATTAAGAATATTTACTTTTGAAAAGGAAAGCAAGAACAGTATAGTTGCACTCTCTTACTGCCAACAGCAGGTGATTGTGCAGCTTTGTCTTTTACTTAAATATCTGACAGCTGAAGCAGGAACCAGGGAGCAGAGAACACGTAGCAGCTTTGGAGAGAATGATACTGTCTTGTTTTCCTTTGTCCTTCCATATTTTCCCAAGCCCTTTGTGGCTGGGGAGTCTCTGGCAGAGGAGTTGTGTTGTCAGAGGTGCTTTGATTGGAAACTGTGAGGGCTGGGCCTGGTGCAGTGACCAGTCCATGCCTGTTCAAGGCTTTGTGCAAAGCTGAGGCTTGCATATTGCTGCTGGGGCATGTTTATGGCTGCTGTGGAGAGGCAATCCCTCTCTTCCAGACCTGCCTATCCCTCGGACCTGCCCACAGCTTTCTGCTGTTCTTCCTCACAGGTTTCTCCTTGAATGCTCATCTGTATTTTGAGCCTCCTACATTATGTCATTCCTTACCCCTTTTCTTCCTTTCCTCTGCAGCAATAATTTTGTGCTCAGTCCCTTGGGACAGGCTGCCTTTTCCTTCAGATCTTGAAGAGCTAGCAGAGGATGGAAGAAGCCATTCTTCCCTTTTGGCTTTTTTTTTTTTTTTTTCCCCTTAATAGAAGACATTTATTATCTCCAAGTCATCTCTCCAAAGCAGGGCCAGTATTTGCAACTTTTATTCTCTCTTTGGCATCCCTTTCTCTATTTTCATCTGTGAGGTGCACTGTCTGAGTTTGCAGGTATACAGCCAGCAAGCCAACAACAGCCACAATTGGTTAGATTTGTAGCTCACTTGTTGATTTGTAAAGCAACAAGTAAATTAAAATGAAGCATTGGATAAGCTTCATAACAGAGCATCAGCTTGCCAACCTCAGTTCCCTAATCTCTTTGAGGCTGGACAGGCCACAGAGAACATCAGTATTTTGGTCCTAGAGTGAAAACAAAAGGTGGCATTTCACACCACTGGAGAGGCTCCTTCAGTGCCTTCACAGGCTGTGCTTTGTGATATTGATGACAGCCTTGTGCATGAGCAAATGGAGGAGCCTGGACAGTCACTGGGGTAAGCCAACAAGGTTTGCTTTATCAGTGCTCAGAAATCACTGAGTAGGATTCCTGATGTGTGGATGTGGATGACTGCTGGTGAAAGACCGGGATGAGTGTTGTTCTCCGAGGGGGCTGCAGACCATTTCTGCCTGCAGGACATCACTGCTGAAGGGAAATAGAATCAAACACAGTGGCATTTGTGGTCATTTGGCTCCTCTGGACAGGGCTTTGGAGGAAAGGGTGTCTAGTCTGAGATGAGCCCAAAGAGATTTGCAGAGTTGAAACTGACTTCTGATGCCTTTCAAATGCAGAAACTCCCAGTGGGCAGATGCAGTGATGGTGAATGTTCAGTAATGAATAGTTGTAAAATTTCTGGCATGGCTGGCCTTACTACAGCAGTGTTGTGCAAAAATCTGTCTCTTGATTTCTTTAGTTGGATTGATGTCTGTCCTGGGAGAGAAACAAAGTGATGGGAGGAAACAGGGGACACAGACAAAGCTCCTTCAGTTATTCTGTTGGAAGGGTGTCAGAGGCTCTCTTGTGGTAAATGTGTTGGAAATCCAGTGTGTATCCCTTCTGCTTGATGCTTGAGCTCTTGTTGAAACTGTGGTGATGAGATAGGACATACTGATGGGGCCAAGCCCCTTGAGTTCCTTACCTCTGCTGAGTGAGTTTTCGGAGGCTTCACAGTCAGGCCTTCCAGACCACCTCTCTAGGCTAGAGAATAGGGACCATGAAGAAGATCAGGTTGTTTTTTTGCAGGACACAGCTGAATCTCTGGGTAACACCTGTAGCCTGGATGCTCAGACCTACTTTAGGTCTTAGCCCTATGACAGCTTCAGCCAAGCATCTTGGTCCTTGTTTCTGTGGGCAGGGCCCCCATGCTGCCACCCAGCATGTGCAGGCAGGGGAGGTGGTGTGCCCTCTGCCCTCACCCACACCTCCATCCCCTCCCTTTGAGACAAAGGTAGAATGTTGGTCCATCGGAGCTGGGTGCTTGCTCTCCCTTCTTCCTGCACAAGGCTGGCAGATGGCTCCTGTTCGCTGGAGCTGTGTGGCTCTGGCTACTGGGCTGGGAGCAGCTGCTGCTGCCAGGCGGAAGCACTCGGTGAGGCTTTCCTAGACAGCTTTGAACGGGAGCCAGGAGCCCTCTCGCTACAGGAGAAAATCCACGAGGTCAGGAAATACAGCAGCAGCAGCAGCTCCGGCTCCACGCTGGGGCTGTTGGCTTGGCACGTGGATCCCAGCCCTCCTCTTTCTGGATGGTGCTCCTGGAACTGCTCTCCTCCTTGCTGTCTCTCTCAACTGTTGCTTGACAGCCCTCTGTGTGGCTTTTGGGGGATGTAGTAGTGGAGTGCTGCAGAGGTGATAAATCTGGATAGGGAAACACTAGATGGTGACCTGGATCAGGCTTTCAGATCTTGAAGAGCTTGCAGAAGATGGAAGAAGCATTATTCCTGCTCTGTGTGGGACTGGGAGGCTGTGCTTTTGTGTTTCCCTCTGTTATTTTGTGGTCAGCTGTGTGTGGGCTTTGTGTTGGCTGCTGAGCAATAGAAACTGGAAATCCTCGCATCAGGAGAAGCTTTCATAACCACCAGCAGGCTGTAAACCTCCATCCAGTGTGTCACCAGCATGAAAATTGGGGGGTCTGTTACCATCTCTCTGACAGGAAACCCCACTCTCTCTTCCTGCATCTGTTTTATAGGAACCCAGAAACATTGCTTTTGGGATGGTTGCTCCTTGAACCAGCCCCTGTGGTGGTGGTGATGTTCCTGTGGTGTTGAGGAAGAGCCACCTCTGTGCTGAAACTATGGATGCATTGATGAGCAGCCTTGCTCTTCGCATGATCAGGAGCAAGTGTGGCAGGGGAGTTGTGAGATGGTGTTGGTAAGCTTAAGGATGGGACCAGTTGCCCAACTCTGCCAGAGTTTGGGCATATGGAAATCCCTGCTTTCCCTGCAGCCTTTGGCCAGGCTGCTTCTTCCGTGGGATTTGCCCATGCTCTGGCGTGTGGCTGGGTGCTGCACACTGCCCGTGAGAAGCTTGAACTGGGGAAAGGAAGTGAGCTCCCCTGAGCATTGATTTTAGCCCACATTAATTCGGGCAGCTCTGATGCCCAGAGCTGTCCATCATTCCCCACACTCTTGCTCTGCATTAGGACATGTTTTGCAGCAATGGTATGGAGTAGGTAGGCTGGACCTGTCCTCGTTTGCAAGCTGCAGAATCTCTCCTACCACTCCAGGAGCGAGGATGGCAGAGCAGTGGAGACTTAGCTGAGGTGACAGCACCTTTGAGGGATGCTGTCAGTGAGCAAACACCAACATTGCAAAGCTCTTGTATGTAAATTGCCTGTGTGCAGGCCAGAAGCGGGGACTGGCAATATCTCCTTCGCCCCCCTCATTTTCCCTTCCTCTTGGGTACGTGGGGGCAAGAAGATGTGAGCTTGTGTTTTCTGTGGAGGAGTCAGATCTTAAAACTCTGTGCTAAGGTGGTGATATGCAGGTCTTGCTGGTGTGTGGCTGCCCCTGTGCTGTGCAATGGAGCTCAGCTGGGGTCTGGAGTAGGGGAAGACACTCAAGCTGAAGTGGGTGACCACCTTGTCCCCCACCTCCTACTGCAGTGTGGACGATAAAACTGCTATGGCAATGTGGGCTGGGGGTCTTCTAAAGGAGTAGGCAGTGCCTTCCACTGGGGTGGTCTTGAGGGAGAACCCCCTCCTAGAGAACTTAGGTTTTTTTTCTCCCCATATTGAGTCAAAGCTTTTCTCACTGCCTTAGCAAGTCCTATAGGCCTGGGCAGTTGTGCCATTTTCCTTGAGCATCTTTGTGGCAACTGCTTCATCATCAGCATCAGATGCAGAGCAAACTCCATGTGTTTTGCTGGGGGTTTCAGATCTCCCTGCTCTGTAATGAAAGGTGGGAGTGTTTCTTCAGACCCCCAGGACCCCTCTGTGTTCAGCGGTGAAGCTGTTTGCTGAAGGAGCGATCTAGCCGTGCTAGTGGAGATGATCAGTCAGCATTTGCTCCTCAGTCCCATTTTCCTCCTAACTGTCTCTTCCCAGAGAGATCAGAAGCCTGAGGTGGAGATCTCTTGTCCCTGAGAAGCAGTGCATGTGAGAACATCATGTGCGTGAGGGCATACATTAATGGAGAAGAGTAACGTGTGTGCACAGTCAATTAGTGACATCACTCAGATTCTCTCCTATAGTGTTGCTTTCAATCTGCAACTCTTCCCTGGCTGCCAGAACAGAGGCACATTGGACTGTCAGGGAAAGCAGTGTCACTTGCAGGTAGGCATCTAGGGTATGACATTATCTGCATTTCATTTACTCCCACCATCACCACTTTTCTATCGTGTTTAACTGCTTTTCCAGCACAGCAAACCAGAGGTCCTGCTTGGCATCATATTTCTTACCTGGTTGCTTTTTTGCACCCCCTCCTTTGCCCTTCTTTAGGATTCTGGGTGCTGAGAAGGGCATGAGCTTTGTTTGCCTTTCTGCTATCAAGACAGCAGCTCAAGAAGGGGCTTTGGCAAGAGGTGGTTGTGTCTGATTGCTCCCTGCTCAAGAGGGAGATGGAACTGTCAGGGTGGTTTAGGGTTGCAGTCAGGTGGGAATTGAAGGTAGAAAGTTCTGGCCTCCTTGCCATTAGGTCTTTGCTGTGTTAGCAAATGGATCAGCTGTGGTCTGGGTCTAGAGCAGCCTTTGCTGGCACAGTTTGTAGCAGCTTCCAGAGTTTAGGAGCAGGGTTGGCAAGCCTGGGGGGGAGGATGGAGTGATTTAACTATCTGGGGTGGGAGCGTGGAGAAGGGGGTTCTGTGAACACTGTGAATCCCTGTGAACACTGAAGCATGTCTGACAAGGGGAACTGTGAGCTTGTCTTCCTGTTACCTGCTGCATGTTGGGTGGCTTCCCCAGAGCTTGCAGATAGTGGCTGACAACCGGTATCTGACCCTGGAGTGACTTTCAGTGGGCAGGGCCTGCAGTCCAATGAGGGTGGATTTCTATTTAAACCTTTGGGATTTTGTAATCTTCCTGAGTTAGTTCCTCTTTCTCAGCAGACTTGGAGCAGAAATTTAAGGGAGGAACTGGAGGGATGTGAATCTTCTGCTGCTGAAGGGCCATGGGAGGTACACAGTACTGCGGAAGTGTGGTTTGCTCATCCTGACCCTAATCATCTTTGTCTGTCAGCACCTTTTGTGACAGCATCTCTCCCTCCTGTTGGGTGTGCCAAATTCAGCTCAAGGAGCAGGGATACCCCTTCTGCAGTCCTCCCTCTCACAATAGCAGCACAGTTAGCTGGAGGATAGGCAGAAGGTATGGATGTGCCACCATCTCAATCCTACCACGTGGTCTGAGGTTTAATGCAGCCTTGAGGGTGAGGATGTAGAGGTAACAGCATATTTAGGCAGGGCTGGACCTTTTTGTCTGCTCTTGTGGGAATTGACATCCCCACCTTGTTGGCCAAGGGTTTCAAATCTATCTAAAGATTTCAGATTGTCAGCTTGAGATAAGTTTAATCGGGGACAGCACTGAGCATTTCTGCAAAACCAGACTTCTTAAACTGGTTACTTTAGGGGTTGATGTACACAGCCTATACCTCTTGTTTTTTCATCAGTAATGCTTTCCTACCTCTTGAAGTTTGCTCAGGGAAACCTATGAAGTCTCTATCCAGACGGTCAGGCTGAAGGATTCCAACAGACCATAGGATAAAGAGAATTTTTGTATTTGGTTTGATTATTTTGCCCATTTTAGAGGAACCTGTCTTTGCATAATGACCGTGTTTGTCCTTGCAGGTGGTGGTGCTCCTGGAAGTCCTGAGCTGGGGTCAGCTGGAAGATGACCGAATACAAGCTGGTGGTGGTGGGAGCAGGTGGTGTTGGGAAGAGTGCTTTGACGATACAGCTCATTCAGAACCATTTTGTCGATGAGTATGACCCCACGATAGAGGTAAGTGGCTCTAGGCATGGGGGCGGGCTGTCTGCATGTTTTCTGCTCACTTTTCTCTACCTTGTGTCCAACCCAGAGCATGCTCAGTTTGATCTCGAGCCTGAACTTGAGCTGGGATGTTTCTCTGCTTTGCAGAGCTATTCTGAGTCACTGTGTGTGTGTTCAGAGGTTGCAGTGACTGACTTAACAGCTCCTGCAGAAGGATAGTGGTGTCTGCAGAAGAGAGGTGCCATGGGAGGCAGCAGAGACAGGCAGAGCAGGGCAGGGGCAGAGAGGCAGCACAAAAGTCTTTCTTTCTGATGAGATGACAATGTAGGGAGGGATTAAAGGTTTAGAATTGAAGAGCCATTTTGTGCCTGTGCTTCCATTTCTCCTCCCATGAAATCAGAGAATATATATTGACTTTTTCTGCAGGATGTTTTGAGCTTTACTGATGAAATGGGTTTTATCAGAGCTTGGTTGTATTATGTATGTCTTGCAGTTTGAGCATGACATACTGAGCAGCTGAACTGCTGTGACTCCCAGAGTGCTGCCTCTGCTTCTTCACAAGGAATTAAAGCGTGATGTGTGTGTCTCAGTTGGTGTGGATGGCAGCACTGACCTGTCTAGCTCAGCACCCTGCCTGAAGAAGCAGGGAGGGACCCTCTGGTCCTCACAGGCTGTATGGGGGCAGAAGGGGATCCAGTCTTCAATATCCACTGTGCTAGTATTATTTTCTTTAATTTTTCAAAGAAATATTCCATTCTCCATCTGCTTTCACCATAATTAGTGATGTGCTAATTAGCCACACTATGACTTACACCTTTGTTGGGTGAGATGTAGGCAGCAGCCACTGCTCTGCACGAAGAGGAAAGTCCACCCTGAGAAGACAAATTGCAGCTCTGTTATGCCTCTTGGACAATAACCTCCCTGTCTGCAGTCCTAAAGGATTCTCTACCAGATGTGTATAAGTGCAGCTGTGGTTGCTGCAGTTATTATTATCATAATGGCTCAAGGCCCCAGCTGGGATGAGAAATCTATTCTGGTAGGTGTTGTATGTGTAGTCCCCACCCTGAAGAGCTTACAACTTACATAAACAAGCGAGACAAGGCTTGGTAGGAAGGCAGAAATAGTCTTACAACCCTACAGACGGGAAGGAGAGAAAGCACTTAAAAAGCACGTGCTGTTACGTCATTTGGCCAAGGTCACCTAGAAAGTCCATGGCAGAGAGTGGAATTTAATTTAGGGCTCCTGAGTCTCCTTGCTTATGGGTGCAATTGCCTTTGTCTCCAGCTCCTCTCCCCTCATGTGGCTGTCCCCAGCAGTATTGTATACTTTTCTCAGAAACCCATTCCAGGTTGTTTTTGGCAGAAGAGCTGCTCACGGAGAGCAACCTTGCTGAGGAGACATCTGCATGGATGTATCCTCTCTTGGACCTTAGGTGGGCAAAGGCAACTCTTACCCAGTGATGTGTTGGGTTTTGGCATCCTGTGTTTTTTGTCTCCAGCTGCCTGCTCCCTGCATGTACCCTGCAGGGAATTTTCTCCATGTAAACAGGCAGCAGGGAATGTAAACCTTGCATGGCATTTCCCAGCACACTCTCCTCACCCTACCCACTTCTGCAGTGCTCTGGGATATGCCTGCTCTCTCCTCCACTGTTCACTCCAGCCCCCTTCTGTTCACCCTCTTCTAAAGGGTGCCACAAGCTTCTCCTCAGCCTTCTCACCCCTTGTACTTTTCCACCTGCAAGTACAAGCAGCCCTGATGCCTTTGCATCTCCCTTCGTTGTACCCTGCTTCCCCTGCTACCCCAGCCAACTACTGATTCATTTCAGGGTGATTCCTTTTAATTAGGCTTCATTTTATGGGGATTTAAGAGACAGAGAGCTACCTGCCAGCCATCCAAATGTGACCAACAAACCACCTTCCTGTGACTAAGCTGCTTTGGATCATGCCCAGGAGCTGACTATGACTGTTCAGCCACCTAACAAGCAGCACAGCAATGCTGAAATGAGCAGGATAAAAGGCCCCCCTTTTATCCTGCTCATTTCAGAAGTGGGGAAGAGAATACGTGCATGGAGCAAAGGCGTTGCCTGTTGCCCACATGGATTGAGCACAGGCTGTGCTGCAGAGGTGGGGTGCAAGCAGATTGGGGTGTACTGAGAAGATGCTTCCCAGAGCAGGAGGTGTGGAGGTTTGTCCCCTGTCTGGGGCAGGGACCCTGACTGAGTATCTGCTCCCCTCCTACCCTCCTGATTCACCAGTGCAGAGGTTTGACTGTGTAACTCAACACTGTCCACTCTCACGGGCCAGCTCTTGGGCTGCCAAGGAGCCTTAGGACTTTTCTTTTGGGAACAGGAGGGCCAAGGCAGCAAGGAAAGGTATGCCACTGGCATTGTCCTGTGGTGAATAAGCAGGGATGGAATAAAGAGTTTCATGGTGTTGAGAAATTCTTTGGTTCATCTTCTAGCTCTTAGCAGCTAGCTACTAACGGGCTCCCCGAACCTCTGGTCGTATCCTCACTGTAGTGCGTAGCAAACGGGCCTCTTGGCCTGGTCCCCCAGCACAGCTGGGATTCTTGAGTCTGAACCCCTAACAGATGTTGTTTCTGCTGCCTGGCACTTCACAGCTGAGCCTGGCTGCATTCCCCTCTGCTCAAAGTGGGGTGGGACATGCAGGGCTGCAGAGGAGTGCTGAGGCTGCAGGGTGCTGGTGTGGGCTGGTGGCACTTAGCCCTGCAGTGGCAGCCGTGTCACCTGGTTGTGTGGCAGGGACAGCTGAGCTGCCATCCTGAGCTTCCTGTGAAGCAGGAGGTCGAGTGAAGCTGTACACAAAGCATTGATGGGGAGAGCTTGTCCCCTTCTTTTACAAAGCATCCTGTGCAAGATTGTTTTATGTCTCTGCCTTGTAAGCTAGCTGGCTGGCCTTATGGGTAGCATGTTGATGACCTGAGCTGGGGTGTGGGGTCTCTCCTCCGTCAGCATGCTGGGTGCTGGTGAAACATCCTGGAACTTGCCTGGGACTTGGCAATTAACTATGAGCATGTGTGCTGAGAGGCTGGTCCTGTGTCCCAAGCCAAGGTGCAGAGGTGGGAGAATGCTTTGTGGGGCACAGGAGGCACTCAGGTCCCCTTGCACGAAGGAGGCTCCAGATACATTATTGATTAGAAATGGGAGCACATTTCTGCTGGGCAGCCTGCCAGTTGCCTTCAGAGCAGTTGGCTGGAAGCCAGCCTTTCACTCTGTGCTTGTTGTCGATGGGTCAGCAGTCCACTTTTTGGGAAGGCACAGCTGAGAAGGTCGTGGCAGAGCAGATCTCATCTCTGATTTCACAGCCCTCTCTGCAAGGTGAGGAAAGACTTTAATTAGCCCCAGCAAATGATGTTGTTGTAATGAACCAAAGGATAGAGGCTGTGTTGGCCCCATTCCCTTTCTGTGCTGCTGCCGGTCCTGTTGGTGACCTTTGCTGTGTCGGCTGTTTGTCTGCAGACCTGCAAAGCTCATCTGATAACATTGTTGTGGTGGTTGGAAGAGCAGCCGACATTTGAATTAATTTTAAACTGCAGCCATAGCCTCTGCAAGTGGCTGCAAAGCACTGTGTGATTGTACTGCTGACTTGTACCTTTTTCATACTTTTCATTTTGGCTTCCTTCTCTTGCTGAGAGTTGAGGATGCTGCACTGTCCACAGGGGATGGCTGTTGGAGAGGGATGAGGGATGTCCTCCGTGCAGGGGCTGCCCCACAGCATCCCTGCTAATGAGACTGAGCACAGGGAGAAGCACAGTGGGGAGGAGCAGTGCTTTGAGGAGCCTGCCATGAAAATGAAACCTTTTGAAGGATGCTCTGGGTGATTTCCAGACCTTCTCACAACTACGATAAGTTGTGATTGCCTTTGCTGCAGGGAAAACCCCCAACTTCAAAGGACCTGCCTGGATAGTCCTTACCTCTCCTGGAGCCCTCTGGGCACAGACTGGTTGTGGGAAACACCCTGTTCACAGTGTGATTTTATTTTTTCTCATGTTTAAAGAAGTCGTTTACCATCAAACCCAGTCTGAAACCTTACTGATGGCAGTATTGCCTGTGGTGCCTGATTTGAGATGCATTGGAGGCACTGGATTTCCAGGTTATCTATCTTAAACACCTTCCAGCCCTGCAGATCACAGATAGTGACTGGAAGCCCTGGCTGGCCAGAGCTCCTTTCCTGAGTGTCCTTCCTCTTCCAGCAGAAGCAATTAGAGCTGAGACTAAACAATGCTTAGGAAATACTTGTTGAGGGCTATGCAGTGTGATAGAGGGGAAGCTGCACCTGGTCTGCCAGAGGCAGGGCTGGTAATGGGGAGAGCAAGCTGGGAGCTGTCTTCTCTGTGGTTCTGACAGACAAGGAGAAACCTGCTTAGCTGCTCCCTTTTTCCTTTGGTTTTTAAAATATTTTTCCTTTCCCTCCCATTTTGAAACAGTTTGAGTTGTCTCTTTAATGGAAGCTGAACACAGTCAGAGCATGATCTGGCATCTTCCCAGGGATGCACTTGCTGCATCCCTTTGTTTGGCCAGATCCAAGCCCTCCCTTAATGCATCCTCCTTCCTTTTCCTCTCCTGGCCTGCAGGATTCCTACAGAAAGCAAGTAGTCATCGATGGAGAGACCTGTTTGTTAGACATCTTGGACACTGCAGGGCAGGAGGAGTACAGTGCCATGAGAGACCAGTACATGAGAACGGGGGAAGGATTCTTGTGTGTCTTCGCCATCAACAACACCAAGTCCTTTGAAGATATTCACCAGTACAGGTCAGTATTCTGGGAATGGCCCTTTCTCTCTTGCCCTGTGCAAAGGGGAGGCCTTGCTGCTGCACTCTCCTGCCCATCTTTTTAGATCAGGCCCCGTGGTGGAAGCACAGACTGCCAGCAAAGACAATTAGCTCAAGTGGCCATTCCCCAAGGAAGAGACAGAGCAGACGGCTAATGTCAGTGACTCCAATAAAACCCTTCTGAAGGGATTGCTTGTGGCCTTTGGGGACCTGGTAATGTAATGTTTAAGTGTTTATGGTGACTAAAGAGAGAGCTGATCCTGTATGACCCCCCTCCCTTCCCTCCCTAATTAGTGGAATTGCTTTGTTAGCGCAATCGATCCCAGCGACTTCTGCTGGCCCCAGAGCTGGGAGAGGAGGCTGGGAAGGACAGGGAGAGCTGCTTGCCCTTGCTGTCCACTGTCACGACCAGGCTGTGGTCTGCCAGCTGCACACATGTATGGACAGACAGTCCTGCCCTACTGGAGCTTGGTTTCAACCAGGGAGTTCCCCTTCAACCAGAAGGGGAGTCAGTGAGGTGATTTGCCCAAGAAGATGTGTGGGGAAGCGGTGACAAAGCAAGGATCTCGTCCCAGTACCCATCCCAGTTCTCCTCTCTGTTGATGTCACCCCTGCAGAGCTGAAGAGTCAAGGGGATGATGTAAACACAGGAGGAATCTTTCCTGTTTCCCCCGATGCTACCTTAGGGAGGGATCGCTCTGCTTGTGCCTTTTTCTGAGGCTTGGCTGCGATGGGAGGCACTTGCAGAGGATGCAGGGGCTGGCTCTGCCTGTCCCTGCTCTGTCCGCTGCCCACCTGCCCACAAGGGGCTGTATATCCCAGTCCCTCATCATAAACCAGGGTGTCAGTAATCCTGTTGTTCCAAGGACAGACACATCCCTTCCCTGCTGTATAGTCAGAAGTGCTGCTCGGAGCTGCTGAGATGTTTGTCTCATCCAAAAGGCTGTGCAGTGTAAGAGGTGCACAGGTGCACTAATTTGGCTTCTTTTAGCCGAACCAAAGGACAAAGGATGGGATTTTCCTTAAGCACCTGAGGGATTGAGCAGCATTCATTCTTGTGCTGGGGCTGGTGCCTGTGAATTGCTCATAGGATGGCTCGATTTCAAGCCATCATGATGTAAATCACTGGCTTTCATCTCTTTTAGCCTGTGCTCTTTGTGTTTGCACTTTTAAAAGAATATTCCCCAGAGAAATGCTGGCTCTCCCTGGTTAGTAACCATTTGGAGGTATCTCTTTTCAGCTAAGTGTAGCCTGTGCACTAAATTTAGTACTTGCATTTGCTGATCAGGATGTTACACAGAACATTTAAGTGGCTTTATGGCATATCTTACATATAGTCAGACTTCATTTCTATGTTCTACTGCATTGGAAAAAGGTGATTGATTCTTTTGTTTGTTATAAATGTCCAGCTGCCTTTGGACGGATATTTGCATTCAATTAAAATGCAGAAATTGGCATTTTAAATCTTTCATTTCTTAAATTAAAACCATGTTAAATGTTCTGGACCCATGAGAAAAAAAAAAAAAAAAAAGCTGTTTCCCATCTGAAATTAAATGATTTATTAAGTAAAGGAAGTTATTATCTATCAGAAGGGAATTGAATGGATTGTTTGTGGTCATAATGGCCTTCAAGATTTTTAGACGTGGTAGATCTCATCCTCGCCCACCTAGTTTTAGATCCAATGTTGGAATGAAGAAGTGAGCATTACAGCTCTTTTAGTTCCCAGTTGGTTTCTCAACTTTGAGTGACCTGAACTAAACTGAAAGGGAGCAAATACTGCCTGTGCATCTGCAGAAAAGGTTACAGCTGCCAAAAGCTGCTTTATCAGCTCAGCAAATTCTGGTTGCAGGTGATTTTTAATTTCTTTCCCCCATTTGGTGGGGATTACTGGATCTAAAATGTTGGAAATAGCACAGGTAACTGCTTGAGAATTTATTTTAACTTAAACTATCTTAAGCTCATGTCTTAATATAGATTGTTGTAATTCAAGTTGTTTTGTAAATAGCTGCATTTAAAGAGCAGAAGTATGTTCAGTTTCCATATCCAGAAGTGCCCTAGATGTTGTGTGCCGTAGTCATTTACATCTTCCTGAAAGCTCAATACAAGGCATTCAGCAGGAGGGGTAACTGTCAAATCTTAACAAAGAAACTGGTGGAGAGTGTTCTGGAGCTGCTCTTTCACTTCTTCACACCTCCTCCTTTTGCAGGGAGCAGATCAAGAGAGTGAAAGACTCAGATGATGTTCCCATGGTGCTGGTGGGGAATAAATGTGACCTCCCTGCGCGGACAGTGGAGACCCGGCAAGCGCAGGACCTGGCCCGGAGCTACGGGATCCCCTACATAGAAACGTCTGCCAAAACCAGACAGGTAGGAGGAGACCTTTAAACAAAATGCTCTTTTTCTTATCTTTTTTTTTCTTTCCTCCATTGCTGCCCTAGAGAACAGGCAGGCACCACCTTGCAGACAGATGGGTGTTAGGGCTGGGCTTAGTTGTTTCCTCAAGGCTAAATGCTCCCTCAGGATGTTCCCTCTCAGTCCGGGCTTGAGCCTCCCTTCACGAGAAGTGCATCATCATGCTGTGGCAGCAGGGAAGAGAAGATTCTCAGGGCTTTCTCCAAGGCTTTGGAATAGCCTCCATAGTCATGGCAGGTCAGCTAAGCTCAGGTCACTTGGCTAACCTCATCCGTGGTCTGTTTTGGCAGAATATACCAGTGCTGAAAGAACCATGTGGAGCTCTCAGGACACAGAGGTGTAAATGGAACTGACACCTTCAGTGGTCTAGTGGTGGCTTTTCTCTTAGGTGGTAGACCTCATTCAGACTGCTGAGAGCTGATGAATCTCAGGGATTTCAGAGCTCCTTGTCCTCACGGTTGCTCATTCAATCTTGCTCTCCTTTTGAGGGCCACACTCAGGTCCTTGTTAGTCTTCCCAGCTTGGTTCTGTACCTTTAACTCTGCAATCTGCACTGCTGGACAGTGCTAGGGGCCTTGCTGGGGAGCAGAGCCCTCTCCTCTCTCCACAGTCCCTCCTCAGCTTGGGCAGCTGCTTCAAGCCATGCTTTCTCCCCAGGGCGTTGAGGATGCCTTCTACACCTTGGTGCGGGAGATCCGGCAGCATAAGCTGCGCAAGCTGAACCCCCCGGATGAGAGCGGCCCCGGCTGCATGAACTGTAAATGTGTGGTATCGTGACTATGGTAAGTGCACATGGGGTGCAGTGGGGGAATGTTGGAAGCAAGGCAGGAGGTAACTGCAGATGCACTAGCTCGCAAACAAATGCAGCAGGATCAATTTCAGCAGCAGGTATTTTTTAATGAAACACCTTTCGGATTGAAATAGCATTTTTCTGTCAAAACGTAGGTAAGTCAAAATTCCCACTTTCCTGAGAAAGTGTGTGGCAGGAAAGGGTTATTTTTCATCCTCATTTTGTGCAACAAAATTCTATACAACTGAATTTTCTAAAAAGCATATTTTGTTGTGCTTTCCCCAGGAAAGCTTCTTCCCATGCTGCTGCTCTGAAAGAAAAGTTAAGCTGGTGTTGAAGGTGTACAGATCACTGCATGCTCACCAGACTGGCTCTAGAAGGGTTCAGATGAAGAGATGGCTGGGTGCATTGCCACCTAATGCACTCACATAAATTGCCTCATCCTAAAGCTTTACAGCAGACCTGGCTTGCTGAGAAAAGTCTTGTGTTCCTCAGAAGAGTTTTCCCCATTAGATAAATCCCCTGGGATATTTGGAACTGATGCAATGTTGAGAATTAGCCATAAGGGGGCTGTTTGCTTTTATAAATTGTGTGTGCTGGAGCCAGAAACAGTGTTTTTCAGATTGTTTATGTTCACTTGCCTGTTTTTCTTCTTTTTCTTTCCTCGACTTTTTTTTTTTTAATTACGAGTTTATTTAAAACACTGCTGGATAGCAGTCAGGGAAGGTTCCTATTGTTGTCCCTGCATGTGCTGGCTGGCCTTAAGTGAAAGGCCTGGGAATATCTGTTTGTGTAACCAACTCCTTCCATGGCAGAAATTTAGAGAGGGGTAACTAGGGATGAGCCCACCAAGGAGATCTTTATCTAAGGACGTCTGGGACTGGGACAAAAATGTGCATGAAAATGGCCCTTAATGCCTTTTGAGGAGCCTCTCAAGCACCTGGACTGGCCCTTCACCCCTTTAGATAACTGCTGGAGTCCTAAAGAGAAGTGCACTGTATCCAGAGATGGTGGTAAGAGGGTCTTGTGAAGGTGGACATGGACAACAGGATTCCTCTGATGCTTTTTGAGCTAGAGGCCATGAGCACAGAGAGCTCTTCCTCCTGCCCCCCACTCCCACGGAAAAAAACCCAACAAAACAGTGCTGGCAATGCTTGCTTCCTATGAGCAAACACCCACCCCAGAACCCCACCCCTCCGCTCCCAGCTGAGGCGTGTGAGGTCGGCTGGGGGCTGAGCTGAATGCTGTGCCCAGCACACTTATCACTGCTAAGGGAGATTTTCCAGATGTTTGTGTCCTCCAGATGTTCAGGAGCGTTTCCTCCGGATGGGGATATGAGCTCAAGGCTTATTTCCTGCTCTGGCTCACAGCTGACAGCATGGGCTTGGCAGGCACTGCTGCTCCCTTACACTGACTGCCAGGAGCCCAATCCTTGTCACAGCCCAGTGGCAGCACCAGCTTGGGCAAGGGCCTTTCTGTTAAGAGAACATGCCCTGCAAGTTGCCTGTGTCTTTTTCTGCTCAGGGAGAAGCTGGAAGCCAGACATCCCAGCTTAATCTAGCTTCAGTGCCCAAGAGCAGAGAGGGAGGAACATCAAGGCACAAAAGGAGAAATGAGGCAAAGACATGCTGGGATTTGGGGAGAAGAAGTGGGGGTGTGTGGCCAACAAAATTCGGCTGCATTTGCCCTGGACTCATTTTGTCATTCCCATCATCCCTGGAGGAGGTGGAAAGATCTTGCCAAACAGTGCCCCTTCCCACAAGGAGGTTCAGAAAGAGGCAGGTCTGGTGAGATGCCCAAAGCTCACTCATCATTCCAAGACTTGTTCCCTTCAGCAGATGTACAAATGCTTTGCTGAGCCAGGCCCACACCTCTTAGACCTGTGTAGCCTTTTGGTCTGTGGGCACTAACAGGGTCATCCCAAAATGTGAGGGGTGAGTACTGGGAACAGCCCTGCTTGTTCTGGCAGGGAATGGGTGATCACGAGCGTCCTCTTCTGTTTCAGCTGTCTGGACCGTGTCTTGGCAAGAATCCCACTGTGCAGTGCGCAAGGAAAGAGGTGAAGCAAAGGAAGAAGCAAAAGGATTCAGAGGAGGAGTATGGGGGGGAAGAGAAGGAAGAAGACAGGGGGAGCATGAGGCCCTCCAAGGACTATCTCGCACTTCACCCAAGCCTGCGGCAAACAACTTTTTTTTTTTAACCCCATCCCCTCATCCTTTGGCCTTCTCCCACCCCGGCAACTGTACAAAGCCACAGATTGAATCACAGTAAATTATTATTTGATCGTCTCAACAAATCACCTTGATGGCTGTGTCCTCCTTCCAGAGGCTGCTGCTGGTGCTCCAGAATGATCACTGGTGGGATGGCAGGGAGGAAAGGGTGCCCTCCACAGACGAAGGTCATGCTGTAGATCATGGAGCTGATTGGGGTGGGAGAGACTAGGCTCTCATGGCAAGACAGCTTGTCTCCGTCTCCAACAAGTCTTTGTCATGTCCTCCCCAGCCCACCTGAAACTCTGCTGGCCCCAAGTCTTGGGAGGGTGGAAGAGTGCAACCAGTCCAAGCCTGTCCTTGGCACTCCTTGAGTGCTTGCTTTCAGCTTAGTCCTCGTGGGATTTATGGCCTCAGATGAAATGCCTGGAAGGGAAGAAGCATCAGGGAGGAGATTCAAGAGCTGGGTTTGCCTCAGCTGGTACCAGTTTGTTGCTTCCCTGATTCTTTTCCTGTCAGCTCTTTCTGGCAGAAGACCTCCATCACATGTTGTGCTCTAGAGGTAGAATTAGGACTTTTTAGTCCCCTTCAACCCTAGCTACATGAACACCTGTATAGCACATACCCCTTGGGCTGCTCCAGTTTGTACAGGTAAGCATATCTTCATCTGCCCTGTGCGTGGTGTCCTTACTGGTGAGCATATCGAGAAGGGCTCTCCTGCACTGCAGAAGTTGTCTGGCTGCTCAGCAGCTAAGACTAAAGGACTCAGGCTTCCAGTCCCTGGGTTTAGAGTGGGTAAGAGTGTTTTGGATAAGGGCTAATCTGTTGGGAACGCTGTCTTCGCTCACCTCTCCTCCTTTGGGGTTTCTGCCTGATGAGGTCTGCCTATCACTTGCAGCCTCAAGACAAGGCATTGCACTCAGTGCAGAGTGGGGTTTGGTACTTGCTGTCTTTCCCTCTTCCAAGCTATTGTACAGGCTAATTTAGCTGGCATCCAGAATTAAAAGCATCAAAGGGGGAAAGTGATCCATCTGAGTGGGCAGGGAGCTGTTCTGCATGGGCTAGCCCAGGCCTGAAGAGGTGCTGGGTTTGGCAGCCAAGGTTGGTCTGGGTTGGGAGTGGCGAGGGCAGCATGTGAGTCATGACAAAACCAGTACAGAAACTCTGGTCACCCCCAGCACAAAGCCACAGCCCAGCCAGGGCTTCCCAGCATCCATGTGAGCAGCCTCCCATCCCACTCCCCATCCTCCATCATGCCAGGCAGCAGCAGAATTAAAGCAACAGAATTCAACTCCCATGTTCCTTGGGGGTGCTGCCTTTGCTTTTGGCCTGGGCAAGAGAGGACTTGTGCTAATGGCTTGCTTTCTGTAAATGCCTGCTCTGAACTGCTATAGGGCACAGCCCTCACCTTGGCTGCAGCTGCCTGGCACCCTGTTCCTGCAGAAGGGCCGATACCAGCTCCTGGAGAGGGAGAAGTTGCCTGAGGGGAGAGTGCCCTGCCTATAGCTGGGTGTGCTGTTTGCAGCAGTGTCTGTTCCTGTGCTGGAGGCTTGCTGAAGATGCTGAACCTGGTGTTACATAGAGGAACTGGACAAGAGACTCCCAGAAAACTTCCCACTCTGAGTTGTTTCAAGTGTGAAGACTGGAAGTATGGGGTTTGTTCCTAAAGTTGGCATCTTGTGCACAACTGGCCACAGGACAGGGGTACTTTAACCTTCTAGAAGATGACATAGGGGTCCTTGCTTGGTTGTGTTACTGCACTAGGAACCTGGTGTTCGTCATCTGCAGTAGAACTTACCCATTCTTCCCTTGGTAAAGGATGGGATAGATGTGTCTGGATGCCTTCAGAGAAGTAACACTGGGGCTCTCTCAAGGACTGGATGCATCTAACCATTGAAAGTTTCCTCTCATTTCTGGCTGGGAGCCAAATGCTATAGTCAAGTACTGGGAGCTGCGGTCAGTGAAGCTGAGGAGCTCCAGGGAGTGCCAGGGCTGCGGTGTTTTCACAGAGCAGGCAATAGCTGCAGTTCCAAGGAACTGGCACATCTTGGTGAGAGTGTGCTAGAATAGCACTGGCCAGAATACAAACTACTTACAAGAGTTGGGTAAGGAGCAGAAAGCTGAAGTAGGAGCATCTCCCTTTCAGAGAGATTTCTGCACTCAGGGTAAGGTTTTCAAGCTTGTCAAACAGTCCTGGTCAGTGACAGACCATCACAGGAGCTGATTAGCTTTTTGCTGTAATTAGAACGTCACAAGAAATCCAGACTCAGGTCATTGTTCAAGTCTGTGCTAAAAGCTGGAGGTAGGTTAGGAGCTAAAAGCTTGACACCACAGTTCTTCTCCAAAAACCATGTATTAATTGTGTATTAATGTCATACTGCATCTTTGTTCCAGTAGGAAAATCACCACAGATCAAGATACATCAGCTGTGATCTGATCTTGCTGTTGGCAAAAACCAGATTGTATCACTTCTCTCAGGTGGGGTTGTTGCTCTTGACTTGGCTTTTTGACTTGCTGCCTTGGTGCTGATGGTCTGGGGACAGGACATCATCTTGCTGGTCCCTGACAGGCAGGAGGTCAGTACATGAGCTCATGTGTTCTCTGCTAGCTGAACTTCTCAAGTCTGAAAGTCATACCAGGATTACAGTTTCACTGGAGTGAATGTAGGTTTGGAGAAGAAATTGAGGGGTTTGGAGTTGACTTTCCCCATATTTATTCAAGGCACGTTTGTTCTAGAAGTACCTGGACTGGAAGATGGAGTTTTCAGACACTGCAGTTGTTTTCCTAATGATAAGGAGTTTGTTGTGTACCTCAGTTCTGCTTCAGAGACACAAGCTCAAGTGAGCAGTTATTTTGATTATTCCTGTTGCATAGCTGAAGCTGGAAAAGAGTCCACAGAGGTGAACTTTTTGCTGTATTTGAGTACACGAGCTCATGTGTGGCTGTTGAGATCTCTTCAGCTGGCCGTGGCAAAGCTGAATTAAACTTGTGCTGTACTGTGGATCTCCAGCCAGTGTGAAAACTAGCTCTGAGAAGGGTTCAGTCAGCATCCTACTGATTATTTTGAGACTGCATATGCCATGATGGAGGAGTGCCACCTTTGAACTTGTACTTAAATGACAGAATAGTTAACGAGGTCTGTTCTAGTCTGGTCAGGCCCAGCTGTCTCAGGACAGATGTATAATACATGTTCTCTCACATCATTCAAGTGCCCCACACCCTGTTACAGAGGGGTTGGGGCTCCAGAGACATCACAGCTGAGTCAACTGCTAGAATTGCTTACAAGTCGTTAAAGATGCTGATCAAGTGCTGGAACAGATCTCATGCCTTTTGGCCTGGGAGGGCTTCCACAGGAGTGTTGTAAGCCAGCAGAGAGGGTGACTCCAAGGCAGTTGACTGCATGGTGCTTGCTGAGGGCTTTGGCAAAGACCTGGGTCTTGCAGGAGCTGGCAGCAATGACTCAGTGCTGGAGTGAGACCTGAGATGTGAGGGTGGTGGTGGGGGCAGCTGAATGGAAGGCTGAATTTTACAGAGCAGCCTTGGCTAAATGCCGGCCTCATCCTCCTCACCTGCAGTGTGGTTGGGTAGAGTAACAGACCAGGTTTCCCTTCTGGACTACAGCCACTGCTGCAAACCTTTCTAGCCTAAGCAGTACTTCTGTATCACTTCTTGCCTTCACCATAAAGGTAAGCAAAGCCACTCAAGAACCAGATCCTCCTAGCCTGAGGTTATCTAAGTCTGTAGGCTTAGATGTTCCAGGAGCAAGGCTCTGATGTGAGGCCAGGCTGAGTGGCCTCCAGGGCACCAGAGTGGCCCAGGCTCTTAATGGGATGGTTGGAAGAGGGGCTTGTGATATCGCATCCCATGCAGCCACAGGTACCTCTAAGGAAGCTCATACCAGTTTTGGACAAAATTGGAAGTTTCTGAAGTTTCTTAGTTTACCTTTCTGTGTCTTAGGAGGAGACTATTTTACTGAGTGGAATAGCCAGGCTTTAGTGACTCCAATCCCTTGGACTCATGTCTTTGTGTATGCCTTCTAAGCTTTCTCTGTCCCCATCTTGGGCTCTTTTGTAACTGCTGCCAGTGATGCTTGTGGGATGGGTCCACTGCTGCATCTCTTGGTGAGACATTTCAGCTGTGGCTTGGTTGTCTCCTGCACTGGTGAAGAGGATGCTGGTGTATGCCCTATGGGCCTCCTCAGCCACTGAGGCAGTAGGATTTGGGAGATTGTTTGCGAAGTGGTCAGATCTGCCTCATAAAACTGCCAGGCTGTTACTTTCTCCATATGCTGCTTTATAGTTGGGGATGTGCTGTAGGAAGGGAGTGACATTGCTCAGAGGATGGTGTGGCAGCCACCATCCTGGGCACCAGCAGCTGGTGGGAAGGGGAAGAGGCAGATTGGCCTGGCCCCATGTGTTAACTCCTTTGCTCTTGCTGTGGGTTGAGTACAGGGTGTGTAGCTTAAGGAGCTGCCACAGCCCCACTGCAGCACACGAGGAGCACGAGAGCAGCACGACAGCAGCATGCAGCTCCCACAGGTGCCACAGGAGCAGGTGATGGATGACAGCACAGCAGCACCGCCATGGCAGTAGGACACAGCAGCACGTGAGCAGCAGGTGAGCAGCACAGCAAGCCCAAGAGAAGGAACGCTCCCAGGCCCAGCCAAACTCTGACTGCCTCTGCCAAACTGGCTGGGGCACAAAGCTGCCAGGCACAGCACACCCATCTCTCTCCCCCTGCTGTATCCTGGGAGCAGAGCCTGAACCAGCACAAAGCCTTGCTCCCTCCCTCTGTTTGGCTCTGCTCCAGGCTCCACTTAGCATCAATTATTCAGTGCCGACTGGCTGAAGCCTTGCGGAGGCACGCAGGGGTTGATGAGCTTTCTGTGTCGTGGGAGATGGGCAGGGATGGTGATGAGCACGGCCGGGGCTGGGCAGACAGCCAGCGAGCAGCAAGGACAGACGTGGGCTCCTGCCTGTCCCAGCTCCTGGCACTGCCAGTTTGGCTGCTCCTGAGCTAGGAAGGACAGGAGCCACAGGGAGCTACCAGGGCACAATGGCTGAGCACAGCTTGGGGAGTTTGCAGTTCTGCCGTAGCGACTGACCCTGGGAGCTGGAGAGCTGCTGTGACAGCAGTGCCTCCACCAGGAAAAGGGGATAGATAATACCAATTGGGCAAATACCAAGTGCAGAGGAAGAAGCAGTGGGAGGACCAGTCCCCAGCTGATAAGACCACTAGAACTTAAGCAGCAGCCTCAACACCATCTATGGCATTTATTTGCTGCTGGTCCCAATGCTGTCCAGCAAGTGGATACCTGTAATCTTGGGCTTTGGTACTGTCCTGCTCTTTGTCCCCTGTGAGCAGCACTCAGGGGGCACAGGCAAGGGGTACTGCTGGAATGACACAGGGGCTGTCTACCCTCCCATCCCCTCAGGGACATGAGCACCTCCTGTGCTGACACTCCCTGCTGCAGGGAGCATGCCATGACCTGGTGCTCCTGGCAGCAGCTGGAGGCCAGGCATTCGGCCCAGGCTGGACACCAAGGCATGGCTGATGTTTGCCCTGAGGTCTTACACTGCTCTGGTAAGAGAGGGAAGGGCTTAGGTTTATTTGTGGGCAAGTCCCAGGGGTGGATGTCTGCCCCTGGGAAGGACTCTCTGCAGTGGGTGCTTGGCACCCCAAAACCATACCTGAGAGCCCTGTCAAGAACCAGTTCAAGGCTGGGTATCTCTATGGCTCCTGCATTAGCTGGAGGGATGCTGTCAGAGGAGGTGGTGGAGCCATGCCTGTCCCCAGCCCCTGCAGGGACAGGGTGAGAGTACCACAACCACGAGGCCAAAACCAGCCACATACAGGGAGGCTGGGGATCAAGGATACCAATAAGCAGCATCTTACTCCTTTTTTTTTTAACGACCAAGTGAACCAAGGCTGTTTAATGGAGGAACACAACCCCCCAACCTTGCACAACTCACCTTCTGCTGGGGAAGCTGCCCTTCTGGACACTTCTTCTCTCTCCTTAACAGGGATGCTGTTTTAGCAGATGGATAAATGCCATATCCAAACCCTGCACTGCCTGTCATGTAAGTAACTGTGGCAGATGTTCCAACCTGGTCCCACCTGGGACTGCCTGAGAGCCAACACGTTCACAAGAGCTGGTGACTGGGAGGTGACACAAAGCAGTGTCCGCATGCAATGAGGCTGCTTTTGAGCACCTGGAACACAGGAGGGATGAGGTTTGCGTCACTCCAGCCTGGGGATCTCACCCTTGGTCACAGTGCTGCATCCCTGTGCTGGCATCCAGTGTGGAATGGCACAGGAGATGTGCCAAGAGCTGCATCCTCAGGATGCTTCTGTACCAGTAAACAGTGCAGTGTTCAGTGGTGCTGGGGCTTTCTTTCTGTTTTTCTGTGGTGTTTCAGATGAGGTTTTAACCATATTTTTTAATACAAATGAGCTAATTTAAGGGCACTGGAGAGCAATTTTTGTTCCTCTTTGACATCTTGGGTGAGGCAGGGCAGTGATAGAAGCAGGAAGACCAGCCTACAGCATTCAGAGGATGACAGACTCATGGGGATGCCAATTTCAGGCACTGCTCTTAAATCCTAGGGTGCCATTTTGCTAGTTCTGGCCCCTCCATCTGCTGTCAGTCTTTATGCCCTCTGTGCTACTATGGCAGAGACAAATGCCCTGTGTTTACCATAAACATGCTGCTTAACATCAAGTAGCAGCTTTCTCTCTGAGGAGCCAGAACACTGCTCACATTTAACACCTCAAACGCAACAGCACCATGGTCATCTAAGTCCAGGAAGCCCCGGACATGAAATCTGGGGTGTGTCAGAGGTACTGCTCACTTACAACTTTTTAAAATGCATCTTCAGCTGTCAGTAGCACCACCTTATGCTCCCAGTGACTGCTGTAAATGTGACTCAGCCCTGACTCATGAGTGTGAGTCGCACCCACCCACCCACCTGCTGCGCAAGGACCTGTGTCCACCCGCTCCCCGTCCCGTCTAACGCTCCCTACAGGCAGGAAAACAAATGCAGAATCTTGGCCAAAAAACAAGCTTCAGCACTGCTGCTGATCAGCAGCCTTGTGTTAGAAGGATCAGATCAGCTTCCCTTTGCTCAGCTGGAAGAGGACAATGGTAAGTAGAAAGGAGCATTTTTCTTTCCACTGTTGCTGGGGATGCCTGGATTTAACTGCAGTAGAAAATCAGGGAGGAAGGCAGAGATGGAGCAGGATGGACCTGTAGCAGCTGAAGCATACCCAGTGAACCAAGCTAAAAGTCATCAGGAGAAGACAACCCGTCTTGGTGCAGCTTCTGTTCCTGTAAGAAACCTCATAGAGTCTGAATTTATGCTAAACTTCTTTAACCATTATTATTACAACCATGTAAAACACAGCATCAAACACTGGACAGTTTGGATCAGCGTAAAAAGGAATGATTGACTTTTTTTTCCCAAATAAACCCTTCCTTTAAAAAAAGTAAACTGAACAAACAAAAAAGCAGACATAAAAATGTTTTTTTCTTAAAAGTAATAATTATAATACATTAGGAAGAGTCATGGAAGAAGCGTTCCATGCTGTAAACAAGAATAGCAAATAAAAAGGAAAGCAAATGGTAGCCAGGCTCTCAAAGTGCATGGCCCAGAAACCCTAACCTCAACCTCCAGCCCCTCCTGAAACTCAGCCCCATGGCTCCTGCTGCCTGCCAGTGCTGCAGCCACTCAAAGTGCTCTATCACAAACAAAGAACACAAAGAAAAACAAACTAAACCTAAAAAACCCAAACCCACAGCGCTGGTCTTTACCTCTGTGTGGAAGGCAGCAAGGCCAGCATTGTCTCAGGGCTGCAAGGGCAAGGATGTGGGGAGCTGCTTTCCCATGTTTGCTCACAGTAAGAGTGGTTTTTGCTGAGGGGTTGAGACTATTGCTGGGGGCTGGGCAGGGCTGCAAGTGGCTTGGGTTAGGTAATTTGTCTGGCTGAGCTGCCACCCTCATCCTTCTCCTTCCCTTCCTATTCCCAGTGAAGGAGCTGAGGCTGGGCCAGGCCTTGCTGCTACAGACCCACCATGGCTGCAGCTTTGGCTGCAGCAAGAGGCAGAGGAGGAGGCAGGAGTGGGCATCTCCTTGGGGATCATGCATTGATGTGTTCCAGTGAGAGCATCACACCAAGGACAGCAATGCAAGTTGCTGGCGGCTCTCCCAGGCCTGAAGATGACCGAGGACCTTGCCACTCATTCCCATTAGGGCTTGGAGGGAAGGAGCTCCCCCAGACCTTGCCCTGTCAAAAGGCATATTGAACATCATGCACCAAATGCCTTGCAATGAATACTGTGCATTGACAGCTCTCCAAAATTAGAGCAAACCACCTTTTTAAATGTTAATACTGCAAAACATCCCAGATGCACACTGCATGAGCAATCTGGGTGCACAAGCAACATGATGTGCAAAGGCTGTGTGCCTAAAATGAGGGAAAATGGGTTAAAGCAAGGGGAAAGAGGTCTCAGCTCTTGCATGTGTGATGCTCAGTTGCATTAGGAGTCCTATGTGGGCTTCAAGGAGAGGACAGAGACCCAAGCTACAGAAGCCAAGCCAAGATGTGACCAACAGCTCTCAGATGTTTCCTGTTGCTTCCCAGTAAGCTCCTGTGGCCAGTGGGCTGCTAGCAAAAGGCAGTGGATGTCTGTCCCGAAATACTGCTCAGGTATTTTAACACACAAATACATTTCACTATGCACAGTTACAGAAAAACATACTCTAAATTAGGAAACAATTCAAGCACCATTGTCCTAGGAAGGACCTTTGGTGTCTCAAAACACAAATACTGAACATTCAAAGAGCACTTTTCCTCAAACAGCAATGCTTGACTCCTCACAACACCCCTGCGAGGTAGCTATTAGGGTTACATCCCTGCTCTGCAGAGGGAGAGGATGGACAAGGTTGGAGGCTCAGTGGAAGATGGGGCCTGGGACAGAGCTGGGTTCCAATGAAAGCTGAGGGTGCTGTGGTCTGGCTGGCTACATCCAAACTAAGATCCAGTGCTCCCTTCGACACTCCCTGCTGCAAACATAACCACCACACAAACAATGGCAAAATAAACCCTGATAAATCATAGAACCATAGAATATGCTGAGCTGGAAGGGATCCACCAGGATCATCAAGTCTAGCTCCTGGAACTCACAAAGTAATTTAGTGGAAGTTTTCTGCTGGGCTTTCAGTTAGGCTTTAGATCAGGTTATACAATTCAAGCAGCCTGTGAGATAAAAAGTTTTCAAAGTCGCCTTAGAACTTAAAGATGCTTTTGCTCAGGATCTCTGTTGAAGGAATGGGAATCCCACTTGCAGTCCCACCTACAATGGCACTTGCAGTTACCCCTTCTGGACAGCAAAGTCAAATCAAGCATATCTGGACTATTTCCTGCTTTTTCACTGATCTGCCTTCCTGATGAAGTCCCTTCACCTCTAGGGGTGCAGTAGATGCTGGAAGCAGAATTTTGGACCAGCTCTTTCAATGGGGTGTTTCCCCAGATCCCTGCACACCTCCAGCCAATGGCCTGAGCTGTGCAGCAGCAGCACCCTAGGATGGGGAGGAGATGGACCAGCCTCTAGGACTTGGTGCATGAAAGGAAACAGGCATGTGGGCACCCATCATGTCCAGGTTTCCTTCCTGTTGTTAATTCTGTGTGGGCTCAAGCAGAAGGGCTAAGATCAGGTTCTGGGCAATGTGCTCCCCCTTCCCCAGTTCCTATGCCCTTTCCACTCTGACACTTAACTTACTCAAAGCAAAAGTGGACTTATCTGGGGCAGTGATTCAACGCCATCACACCTCCAGCAGCTTGGTAGTGCAGGCAGGTTTCCCGAGCCAGCGGCCCCTTTTCCTGTTTGGGGAACAGAAAGGCAGCGAGCCCGCTCACTGCACTGGCCCTGTGAAGGAAAGGCCAGCAGAAAGGGCACTCAGCCCAAGAGACCAGGTTCCACCTTCATCACTGTCCTTGTCACCTTGTGAACCTGGGAAAGAAGCTCTCTGCTGGCAGCCCCCCACTGGGGTGACACCAAGGAGATGTCCCAGGGACTCAGCAGCTGTTAAATCTGTCCTCCTGAACACCATCCACCACAGCAGCAGGAGCCAGATACAGCCAGGCACTGCTTTGTGGAATTGCATAGAGGGGGCAGCAGGCTGCCTGTGTCCTGCCAGGATGCCATGGCACTGCCTGGAAATTCTGCTGCCTACAACTGCAGGTCAGGGAAATGAAATAAAGATCTATTGCTACAAAGGCCTTTGAAAGCAATGCTGTGGCTGCGCCGATGGGGCATTTTAAAGAAAGCATTTCGGGCTCTTACACCTTGTGCCTGCTTGCTTGGTCATGGCTCCCCACAGCAGACAGGAGCAGAAGAAAACATGTGACAAACTCACCAGCCCTGCCTCTTCCCCCAAGTGATGAGGCTTGGGGAGCTTTGAGGAAAAAAAATGAAAGCATTTTCCAATTTGTCCATAGGAAACATGCAAATCCAATCTGCTGGTGTCTCCTAGTGCTGGTGGCTACCGCTTCATCTCCTCGCTGGGCACTCGTACCAAAGCACAGCTTGACGTGCAATGGTGCTGTGCTGTCACCCCAACAGCCCTGCTGACAGAAAGGGATCCTGTAAATGGGGCAAGGGTGCTTCTCCAGAACCCACTTCTTCTCCCTTAACTTCCCCATCCCCACTAGAACGTCACCGATTTGGGCAGCTTTGCCAGGGAAGGTGAGCCTGAAAGGAAACTGTTGTCTGAGTGGGATTTGGCAACCTGCAGCGTTAATTTTGGTTTGGGGCTCAGCGGGGGACGTGGGGCTTTCAGTGCATTTAATGGTTTCTGGAGGCTTTTCTGGACCTCTGCCTCCTCTGGGTCCGGTGTAAGAGGTGGTGGCCTGGGTCCGGTGTAAGAGGTGGTGGTAGGCAGGGGATGTCCAGTCTCTGACAGCGGCAATGCCACCTGCTTTCTGTTCAAGAGGTCCTGCTCTGTCGCATGGGCCAGGTGGAGGGGAGTGGTGGTTTTGATAACGACATAGGGGCTGTTCCCTTCCACCACAGGGGACGGTGCCCGCTGGGCGGGGCAGCCCTCGGCCAGCCCTGCTGCCTCCGGCTCTCTGCTGGACAAGATGGGCACACTGCCCCCCGCCTGCCTGTGCAGGGGCAGCGCGCCCACGGCCTCGGGCCAGCGCCTGGTGCGGGTGGCACTGCCCGGCCCGTTGTCCTGCAGGCTGAGGAGCTCTCCTGTGGATGCAGCTTTGGATGCCGAGCGCTTCAGGCCCGTTTTGTCCGGCAGCACCGCCCCGCAGTGCCTGTCATCCGCCGCCTCCTCCCCACGCTCGCGCTCGCTCTCAGGGGAGCCATCGCTCTGCGACGTGCAGGAGAGCCGCCGGCAGCCGGCTGGCAGAGGAGGGGGGGCAGCTTCGAGCACTGCATCTCTGCTCAGGGAAGATGCCTGTTCTCCTGCTGGCAGGGCAGCGGGATTTGGCTGCCACACTGTCTGGTCCGTAGCAGAAAGCTCAGTGGTGCTGGAGTCGGGAGGAGCCGGCCTGTTTTGGAGAGAGGAGTCTAAGGAGCTGTGCTCAGCTGAAGCATGCAGGGAGACTCCATGGTCCACCACGGCACAGCCAGGAGCAAGAAGAGGCTGCTCTGGAGGCAGGAGGTGTTGCTGGGCCTGAGTCTCGCTTGCCTTCAGAAGAGATGATGGCTGCCTGTCCACAATGGGCTCCACCTGACCCTCTTCATCAGGTGGCTGCCCACCTGAAACAGGCACATTTGTTGCTTCAGCTGCTTCACTACCCTGGAAGGTGGGAATCCTTGCTTCCATCACTGTCATTCCTCCTGGTGCACCAGGAACTCTGTGGGGATGGGGCTCCCTGTCTGGAGTGTGCTCACCCACCCGGCCATTCTGGCCATTGGCCGCTGCATTTTCCTTTACGGCTACTGGGTTGAGGGAAAGCTCCAGGCCCAGGGGTTTCCTTGGAAACTCCTCAGGCTTTGCTGCATTGGAAGCAGAGAAAACAAAATAAAACCCAAACTGTGCATCAGTTTGTTTTTGCATACCCTGAATGTGAGGAAGACAGATGCTTCCACACAACAGGTGCCAGCCCCTCTGGGCTGCCCCAGCTGCCAGCCACACCAGTGGGATGCTCTGGTCCCTGCTGGGCTGCCCACCTTCCCCTCTACCCACCTGGTGGGGGCAAGTCGAATTTCATCTTGCGCAGTTCAGTCATTGACACCTGCAGCTGCTCAATGACAGCGTCGTCCTCGTACTGTAGGGAAGCAGCAATTTTCTCCTGCAGAAATTCACGTAAATCTTCCAGTGTCATCTTCAGCAAACGCTCTGGGGGATGGGAGAAAGGAGTAATGGCAGTGACACAGACAAATTTCAGGGTAGCACAAGCATGGGTTACACCATGCTTTGGTTTTATCTGGGATTCTGCTGCTGTTCCCACTCCACAGTGAGACAGCCTGAATGCTTTTGCCTCTCTCCCACCTTCCCCCTACTGCTCAGGGTCACTATTACATGTATATATCCATGCCACTGAGCAGTAGCTTTGCAGTGGCAGGACATTGGCAGGGCTGGGAGCTGTGCTGATGAGGATGCAGGTTTTAGGCCATTTCTGGAAGTTCTCACCAATGCCTCTAGGAGGAGGAAAAGCTCCATGAGACGGACCCTGAGCGTCAGGCTGAACAACCACTGCCGGCAGCTGCCACCACTAGCCAGGGATGCCAACCTGCACCAGCTGGCAGGCAGGGATGCAGGAAGAGGTGCTGGCCCATACAAAGGTCGCAGACAGGAGTGGGATACAGGCAAGAATGGGTTGTAGGAAGAGATGCCAACCTGCACTACACATTCCTCAGGGAGGCGAGTTGTCACACCCAAACTGAAACATCTGCCTGCCAGTTTCCCACTTTTTGCAGACAAATAGGATACTTCAGGATTTATTTCTGGATAGCCTGTTCTTCATTTAACTGAAGGAAGAACAGGGTAGCTGTTTGCAGAAGCCAACACATGCAGTCCCATAAATTCTGCAGCCCAAAGGTTCTCATCATGCACTCCTGCCCCAGATGAAGGCCAAAAGAGTGACACAGCAAGGCTATCAGCTTATGGGAGTGAAGGGGTTCAAAGTCACAAAGATCTTGAGGTAGAAACATCACTGCCCTAATTTTATGCAAGAAAGCCAGGTTCTGATCCTTTTAGAAGTGTATTAATGGATTCACTTGTCCCTCCTACAGACTTTTCAGTTGAGCCACCACATAAAGCTCTGCAGACAGATGGGCTGCTGTCTTTATTGCCCCTAAAAGCAATTTGTGTGGCATAGTACATAGGAAGAGGCAGCTGGGAGCATTTCAGGTGTGGTTTCTCTGTGCTGAGCACAGCAACTCAATCCTCGTGGCATCTCATTTCCTCCCCTGGACTGTGCCTTTTGTGGCCAGCGCAGGGCACTAAGAGGCTGGAAGTGGCCAGCAAGGCTTTTCAGGTCAGCAGCACAAGGGTGGCCCAGCACAGTGCCACCACAGCCACAGGGGATGCGGTAGGGGACCTTACTTTTGTGCAGTTTGAGGATGGTGTAAGCCATGGCCGTCAGCACCCGCTCCCCCTCCAGGATGTAGATATCCCACAGCCGCAAGGTCAGAGTGAATGGGGTCTGTTTCAAACACAAACAAATCACAAATGGGATGATGAAACACAAGCTGCTGCCACCACTGCGTCACCTTGCACCAAAATACACAACAGGACTAGGCTTTGCTAGTCAGGAATTAATCTATAACACAAAAATGTCTTTTATCATCTATGGTTTTGCCTTAACGCTAATGAACTTGCGTGGCTGGGGAAATATTTAAAACCCATCCATGAATGCAGAAAAAAGAGAAACTTCCCTCACAAGCACACTAGCATGTGGATTCCCCTACCCTGGAGGGAGTACCATCATCTTTCAGCCTTGTGAGTGCAAAAACAAATCCTGTATCCATCCAGAAGGGCTATTTATGGGATAGGTCTGAAAGCCCAATGATGCATCACTAAGCATTAAAAAAAGCATTCATCTGGTGTCCAAAGAAGAGGTCTTTCTTATATACAGGCTTATTTCTGCCTGCTAAAAACACCTCTGCAAGAGGTTTTCATTTGTATCCAGACCCAATCTGGAAAACAGGATTGAACTGATACCCAAAGAGATGATGCAGCCAACACCTTCCAGCAAAGATCCAAGGCACCTCACCAACACAGAAATTAATATTAATCCTACCAAGACATTTAGTTTCAAATTTAGGATACTGCACTAACTGTCCAGAGTTTGGCACTACTGACCATTGCAGCTCTTTTACCACATGCTACTGCACTTACAGGGATTTTGCATTTTTTACAGCTTTTAGTGGCGAAAGCAGTGAGTTCCGTCTCGAGGGGAAGGGGTCATCCACTGTTTTATAGAAGATATGGCAGCAGAAAATTGAAACTGGAGCACACAAATGTCTTAAATATTAGCAAGTCTGGACATTGCATTCAAGTCCAGTAAGTACAATGCTGACCCTAAAAATAAAGTAGTCTTGGCTCAGAACTAGCAAATTAGCTCTGGACAAATCAGGGTAATTTTCTCATGCTTTCACATGTTTCCAGTCCCAATCTGCTCCTCTGCCTGCAGCTGCTGCACTACTATTTGTTGAGGTTTGTGCCCTGAGCTCTTCTTCTTTCTATGTTGTTTCCAGAGTCAAAGTGAGGTTAATTGCCTTTGCAGCAGCGCCAGTGGGCAAGAGAAAGAGATCTCTCCTGACTCTGAAGTTTATACTGCTGATGCAAAGCCATCTCCCTGCAACTGCTTGTGATGAGGCAGCGGGAATTGGCTTGTCATCAGTGACATGCAGTTATTTTTAGCTTCTCCCTTATTAATATTTTTTTGCCTTATGATAGTGTGCATAATATCCCACTTTATAAAATATTAACACCTTCTTCAAAGGATGATATTTACAAAAAACGCAGGCAGATTAACCATGCAGGCAAACAGCAGAGCAGCAAAAAGCCCCCGGAGTATCCTCACCCGGTCAATGAAACACTGCAGGAACCACTTGGTTGTGTAAATCCCAGTAGTCATCTGCTCCTTGTCCTGGGGGAAGACAGCAAAGAGAGACAGGCATTTCACCAGGCTGGTTACTGCAGGTTCAAGCAGCTCATAAGGCTTTTGGGGGAGGCTGGATGGTTGACTTATTCTGGGGTCTGGGTGCAGGATGTGGCTGTGGTTCGTCTCCCATCTCCCAGCAAAGCCCCTGCTTGAACACGTGTTGAAGCCCTGCTTTGGTCCTCTGCCCAAGACATCCATTGAACCTGATCCTCGATGTGGCCAGACTTCAGCCTTGCATTGTAGAGGGATTTCTGGGAGAAGCTCTTCTGGCCTAATACCTACTCCAGGGTTTTAAAAGCCTTCCAGGAACCCAAACCATTCACTCCTTGCAGATTACCATTTTTGTTTCCATAGCAATTCCCATGCGAGCCTCTCGGTGCACAGTCAAGCCAGCTTTGGAAGCACCACCTTGCTCACATAGCATGACTGCTGCAGGAGCAGGATAGCCTGACAGGCTAAGGACAACTCTTAAAAAACCTCACCATCACCTTGGTCTAACACTTCTCCATCTGATGCCCAGTGCTGAGTTGTGTGCAGAGCTGTCATGACCCTGCTGAAAAGCCAACAAAGCAGCAGGGATGGGAAGAGAAAGAAGCCCATGGGATGAATGGCCAGTTCCAGCCTTTGCTTCTGGCTGGTGCTGTGCACCTGCAAGCCTGGAGAGCCTTCAGGAGCAGGAGGAATGAGCAGCTTTCTGAGTTACTCCTATCCTCTCCCCTGCCCATGGCTTTAAGTGAAAACCTAACATGGCTCTGTTTCACTTTTACAGCCATTTGGAGCACAAAGCAAGAGCTATTGCAGATGATGGTAATACAAACACTTTTTCCTGGAGATGAGGGCCACCAAGCCTTTTGGGAGCATAAGAAAACTTCAGGAGTCTGGCCACTGAACACCAACCGTCTACACCAAATGCAAAGGGGAGCAAGGCAAAAAAAAAAAAAA
>VYXF01003617.1:1065868-1140124 GCA_013397295.1 Polioptila caerulea
AAAAAAAAAAGGGGGAGAGCAGGTGCTAGCAAAACAGTGGCCTGGACATTAGACTGGAGTCAGTGTGCCCTGCAGATGCTCCTGCAGCCACCAAATGGGCCTGTACCATCTGCTAGGAGAAAAGCAACTGGACGTGCCCAAGCAACAAAACACCCAGCAAATCTTATGTGCCTCCTGACTTAAAACAACAGCAAAGCACTTGTAGCTAATAATTACTGAAATAAGACTCCAGACAGACCAGCATCAGCCTTTGAGCCTTGCACCTGGTGTAAGAACACAGCCCAGCCTCACTGTTCCTGCTGTTCCTCCTGCTGCAGGCTCTGTAAGGCTTCCTGCCTGGCTCTTCTAGGGAAGTCTAAAGATTTTAGAAATTTTAGCAGTCCCTCCACTAATGATGACCTGCAAGCAAATGATTACCATTCAACTCAGTAAGATTGGGGCATCCCATTTAATAAATGCCTGCCTCTGCAGCTGAAGCAGTCCCACATGGTTAGAAATATGTTCAGCTGTGCATCTGTTTGACAGAACACTGTATCAACTGCTTTATCATTAAAATGTGGCATTATTATAGGAAGACTGATAGTAAAGAGTTACCATGTGCTTCTTCAGTTTGGGGAACAGTTTGTTTAAAATTTGCTCGTGGTGGGCTTGAAACCTCTGCAGCTTCGGGAACCCAGGAATGAAAAAACCTTAACAAGAAAAGAAAAGAAAAAAAAAAAATCAGGAAAGCTCTGCAGCAGTGACAGGGATAGCCTGATTTTCTATAAACTCATCTCTTGCATCGCCTGCTGAAGTTGGCTGAACCACAGGGTGCCCAGCTACCTCCTTTTCACCTTCCTTTCCAGAGGTCACTCCTCACCCTATCTGGGCAACAGGACCCTCAGACCAAGCCCAGCTGGTCCTTCTCACCTAGCCCCATGGAGCAGGCCCACATAGCTCCCACTGCCTGCCTGCGACTTGGCTTGGAGCTCTCCAAACACGCCTCAGGGCTCACAAGGTTCAGAGAAAAAGCTGAAGATGTTGGAACACCACAAGCTTGTGCAGTGCCCTGTATTCTAGTGGGAAACCCATTTAAGGCTGTCCAAAGTTATCAAGCCATAAGGTTTAGCTCTCTGCCCATGAAATAATCCTCTGTGCACATATTACTGCTAACCGTAAGTAAGATGAAAGGATTTCTAATGTGTTTGAAGTAAAATAATACATCACACATTTGGTGGAATTACATCCACATTTAGTGTGGAAACTCTTGGATGTACTTCTGTGAGACTTCTTATAAACTCATAACCTTGAGTTAATTGATTGCTAAGGGCAAGGTACCCTGGAGGGTGGACAGCACTTCTGTGGAAGTGTTAATTATTGAGCGCTAAAGCTCAAGTGGATAAAACTCGGTTTTTCTGATAAGAACTTTTCTGCCTCCAAGAGAGAAGTGCAGCTCCCTAGTCAGGCTGTGCAAGTAGTTAAGCCTCATGCACTTTAATTAAACAAATATGCGAGGAGAAACAAGGCTCTACCGACCAACCTGAACAACCTCCCCCTCCCCTGTCAGCCAGCCCCTGCCCCAGCCCAGCCCTACCGTGCATGGCGTGGCGCTGGTTGGTGAGCAGCTGTGCCAGAGCCCAGAACGCATCCTCTTCGTTCAAGTACATCAGGAGGATGGCTGCAATCTGGCTCATCCCTTGGCAGTAGCTCACTTCCTGCAACAGTCAAGAGGGGCACATGTGCTGCCATGCTGGCAGAGCCTACCATAATGCTAAAGCTGCCTGTACTTCCCTCTCCTCTTCCAAGCTCTGTCCCATGTCAAAGCCTTCACCATTTATGTCCAAATTCACAGCTCCCACATGTCTACAGCACCTACCATGTCACTGGCTGATGAAGTAGTTTGGGTTGGAAAAGGACCTTTGAGAATCATCTCATCCAGCCCTCCTGCCACGAGCAGGGACAGCTTCCACCAGACCAGGTTGCTCAAAGCCCCATCCAAACAGACTTTGAACACTTCCAGGATAGGGCATCCACAACTTCTCTGAGCAATTATTTCCATGCCTCACCACACTCATTGTAAAAGATATCTTCCTTATGTCAAATCTATCTTTGGGATGACAAACAGCATGTGACTCCAATGCTGTCTTGAATTCCTTCAGCCATATTAGCACTGAAGTAATTAAACAGTAAATAAATCTTGTAAGCATTTATCTGGCATGAGGGAGGCTCCTTAACTAACCCCCTGAGCATCTTAAAGGATAACTGCCCCCTCCTGGATGTGGAGACAGTAGGTTCAGCTGCTGGTTTCAGCTTATTCTGCCTGTGTCCTTCAGCTAAAAATGACTGGGTTGCTGTAGTAAATAAGTGTTTTCAACAAGGATACCATTTGGTGTAAGACAAGAAATCAGAAACATGACAGACTGCCAGAAGACGAGTGTTGCTGAAAAGCCAAAGGGCAATCCCTCGTTCTTTGCTGACACTCGCCCAAACTAAATCTGCCACATGTCATTTACCAGGTGACAAAATAAACAAGGAAATGAAACAACTGTGGAAAGATTCTCGTGCTGCACAAGAGTCTTGCAGCTCTCTGTACAAACCACTATAAGGACTTAAAATTGGAATTACCACTGGCTAAATAAGTGTGTGTTTATTACATATATATATACACATGAAAATATATATGTCTACACAAATACACACATATTTGAAGCTTTTCTTTAAATCTTTACACACATATATATTGAAAAAGATATATATAAAGCACAATGCTCTTCATGTTAACATGACTTTCTACTTACAGTGTTATAAACCGAATATGCTGATAGGACGTGGAAGAGTGCCTGTTGCCTGGGGAGAAAGAAGGATATTAAAACACCTGAGCATGAGATCTCCAGCTTCATGAGCAGACCAGTGCATACATACAGAGAGCAAAGATTCTGAAAACACCCAACAAGATGGTACTTAAGGCTTTTGCAAGGAGCAGGGCTCACAGAACCAGAAAGCTCATTCCTTGGAGACTGTGTAGGGCAGCCAGGTGTGACTTATCCCAGTGACAAAGTCACTCTGTCAAACCTCCCCAACCCCATCTGTCATGAAGACCCCATCCCTCCCAGATCCAGATGAGCCCACCCCATCATCCCAGCCATCCCAAATCAAGCCTTCTGCAATGTGACCCCTGGGGGACAAGGCACTGCAACAGGCTGTTGCTTGGCTCAAGAACTGGGGCTGAGCCTGTTCCAGTGTGGACCGCTCTGAAGTGAGAATCAGCAGCCCAGCACCTGTGGGTCGCACTGTGTGGTGATGGTTTGAGGAGAAGGCAAAGATGGCTTTGCTCTGGGCCAGGGGACTACTGGCCACCCCATCCAGCTCATCCCTCACATATGCACTGGCATGACTGTCCATATAAGCCACAGAAGCCTTCCATACTCACTTCACACCGTAGCGATCCCGAAACATGATGTGGTTTCGGAAGGTGCGGTTAACATCCAAATCTATCTGCTTGATTTCTGATGAAAAACTCTTCGCTTGTTCTTTCATTTGCTGGAAGGGAGAGGGGCAGACAAGAGGCAGGAATCAGACACCATCTCAGCCTGTACCTCTGTGCACACAGTGAGAAGGCAGAATTCCTGCAGCAGGAGTGGCAGCTCGAAAGCTGCACAGAGCTATCCAGAGCAGAGGACATTGATGTCCTGCAGTGAGCAATGAACTGCAGCCTGGAGGTGAGCCCCTGACCCAGGGAGAAGAGGATGACCCCCACACTCACACACTAAGACAGCAGCAGCTGCCAGCCCAGCCCTTGCCCATCTTCCAATGCAGATACTGAGTTTTCAGAATCTAAACCCTTTACAATTCAATTCCACTGATTTATTTTGATTTCTTTGCCTGGCTGGCTGCCATAAAGCAGAGCTCTGTTGATCCTTAAGGAGCTAATGCACAGATGTACACAGCACTATCAGCTGTTCAGAGGCTCAATCACAATAAACTCCAAACTATTATGACAGACTCTGTGATCTCCAACTACTTGCCCTGCAGAAGAGAATCCAAATCATCTTCAGTTTAAGGAGTTTCCACTAGAAAAGCAGTCCTGGAATATTCCCTTGGACTGGTACAAATTTTAAGAAACTGGCAGAGTCCAGAACAGGGTCTATACTCAAAGCCAAGAATCCCCATGTTCCCCCCAGGCTGGCTAATCATTTAAGGCAGCATCATATAGAAAAAGGACTGAAGTCCACTGCAAAAAATTGGAAATTCAAATAAAAGTTTGAGACCACCTCAACCAATTGTGCCCTCAGAGCCCCAAGATGAAGATATTCCATGGACAAATCTCACTGCAGTCCCATTTGCAACCCACTGTTCAGCTCTGTACTGCAGGCAAGGACCACTATGCTATTACTAAGCATCTCATCTCACAGTCTTTAAATACCACCAGTGATCATGCTCTCCTCCTTTAATGTCTCCAGGGTTAATTGCATGAAGAAAATACATTTTGTGACTGTCTTCAGACACACTGAGATTCACCAGCAGATTGGAGGCAGCAGAGATGAGCAGCAAGCCCAACTTGCCTTGACCCTAAGGGTCAGGACCCCTCCTGGCTCACAGAGGAGACAGAAAATAGAACATCTGCACAGATACTTCTCATCTGCTCCAGCAGCTGCCATCCTATGAATGCTTGTCAGCCTGATACCAGGCACCTTCAGGCTGCTGTCGACCTCCCAAGGTGGCCACATCAGCTCTGGGGAACATCAGAAGGTCACTAGCACCCACATGTGTCCAGCACAGCCAACACTTAGGACAATCACAGTATCTTGGGAATATTAACTCCAACCTTGGAAGCAGCTGTATGGAGGAGTGACAGTACAGGGGCTATTTTGAATTATTGCCTGCACAGGACAAGTGAGAATAAAAGTGATGATGGAATGAAGATCTGAAGAACAACATAAATTCTCTGGTGTAAATACTGTGGTCTCTGTATCCTATGGCTCCTTGCCCTCTATAAAGCAGGCAGACTACCTGAGAGAATATGACTATTCATGTGCACTGGGTCACTTCAGTTCAAATTTTCCTGCTAAAGGCCCTCTTGTTTTCCCTGCCAGAACAACACAGAAATTTCCCTAAGACTGTAAATACCATACTTTGGGTATTTTTAAATCATTGCACATGAATAGCAGGTAGGTCACACAGCACTTCGTCACCTCCATGCACCCAGGAGGCTTTACTAATTGTGCAAACATTAAAAAAGAAATGGGTTAAAAATCAGAATGGGTTATTCTCCTTTTTTCCCTAGTGTAAATAACCTGGGGGCTCCACAGATGCTCTGTCAAGCTCATTAGTGCTGTGAGTCCTGCAAGCTGGCAGCAGAGCAGAGGCTGGAAAGCTGCAAGTCCCGTCCCAAAGACCTTGTACAAAGCAGTGAGTAAAAGCCAGGATGCCTCTGTTCTGCCCCACAGCCAGTGTTTCTCCTGCTGTCATCTCAAGCTCCCCTCAATCCCTCTGGTTGCAGCTAACAAACCCCAGGGAGGCAGAGCATCACACCTACATCAAAAGCAAGCATGGAAGATCCCATGGCAACCTTCAGGCTTTTGTGCCATAGGTTATACCCCAGGGAGAAATGGGGTGGCTTTGGAACCAGTCCCTCCAGGACACAAGGCTGAGGCTTAGTCCCTTCTTGAAAGCAAAACCTCTCATCCAGGACCTGCACTGAGCCTCTCCTGGAGGAAATTAGGGGAGAGCTAATAACTGGTGGCAGGCGGTACCAAAGAAGAGGTAGATTAAGATGATCTTGTAGAGGGTTTGCATCCAGCAAAGCCTATTAGCCCTGAAGCTCCTGTTTATCACAGACCCCTCTGGAGCACAGATAAACTCCTTGTGACTTTCATTTGTTTGGATTCCTTCCCTGCCTGCACAGCACAGCTTTAAGGGAGGGAGCACAATTTTAATCAGCATGCTGGGAGAGCATCCTTATCTGTGCTTACCATGGTGAGCCCAGCCCACCTTCCCCCAGCCCCTGCGTGTGCCTCCTTCCCTGCGGCACCTCGCCAGTAACATCCACGCCTGACTGTAATGAGTGTTAGCATCATCCTGCTTAATAGGCAGGGATTTTTAGAAACACCTGTTGGAAGCAGCACTCAACCTCCTGCCTCTGAAAAATAATTGTCTCCACAACACCTTGATCCTCGCCCTGGTACATGATGCAAGATAAATCATAACATAGGCTTGGAAAATAAGTTAATTATCCACCCTGGGCTTCCATACGCTGCCTATGGAAAGCTTCCCCTCACTCTTCCCTGCTAAAGACGCAATAACAGTGACAGTAGCTTTGCTCCCAACTTCCAGCAGAAAGCTGGAAGCAGCATTTTATAGAAAGCAGCCAGCTAACATGCCAAAAGACCCCAGCTTAATACAAACCCATGGACAAAGAGTTGATACCCTTTGCATCTTCAGTCCTCACTAAACCAGCTTCATCAATCAATCTAACCTCCCTATCACCTTGCTCCTGCCACCTTTTCCAGGTAGAGCCCATACCTCATATTTTCCTTCATTCTCCTTCTTCATCTTCTCGACATCCAGCAGAAGTGACCAGACCTGGCCTCGCACCTGCAGCGGGATCCCTTTGTACACACGCCGGCACATCTGCAGGGAGGAAAACACGAGCAAGGTTAGCTGGATGCAAACACATTTTTCCCATGGTTTGCTGCTGCAGATAATCAGCCATCTGAGCAGACACCCCATGCAATCACTTCCTCTCCCTGTGCTGGTGCAGAGAGGGCATCTCTGATCTGATGGATGAGCTGAGTACCTGCATCCATAGAAGACAACTACTCAGTCAAAACCATAGAACCGTTTGGTTGAAAGGGACCTTACAGATCACCTAGCTCCAACGCCCTTGCCATGTGCAGGGACACCTTTCACTACACCAGACTGCTCATAATCCCATCCAATCTGGCCTTGAACATTTCCAGGGATGGGGCACCCACAATTTCGCTGGACAACCTGTGCCAGTGCCTCACCACTCTCACAGTAAAGAATTTCTTCATTACATATAATCTCAAACTGTCCTCTTTTAGTTTAAAACCGTAGCCTCTTGTCCTATCAATATCTGCCTGTGTAAGAAGTCATTCTCCCTTGTTTTTATAAGTCCCCTTCAAGTACTGGAAGACCACATTGAGGTCTCCTCAGAGCTTTCTCTTCTTCAGGCTGAACAACTCAACCTGCCTTCATAGGAGAGAGGTCTTTGTTCACTTCATCGCACAGATGCTTCTTCCCTTTTTCTTGCCATAAAGCCCCCATTAAATTTCAATGGAAAACAGAAAAAAAAGTGCTTTCTTTCCATTGTTGAATACTTCCATTAAAAGAAAAAGCTTCAAAAGAAAGAAAAATATCCTTTTCTGAATACTTTCCTTTCTTTCATTCATCCCACCTGTGAAACGCCTTGCAGCTGCACTACAAAACCCACTGCAGCACTGCTCCAGGTTCCTGAGGATCCTTGGGTACACTGAAGGACCTGCAGCACATGCCCAAGCTCCAGCTATGGAGGGCATTTATGTTGCCTCATGGTGCTCCCTCAGAACCAGGCAATTCCGTGGGAGGGGACAGAGGTGCCAGATTTCCAGTCATGGGAATGAGCTTGGAGCTGAGAAGGACAGTGCCTGACCAAGCAATTAACTGGAGCTACTGTCACTGTCTGGTACAAATGCATCCAACTGCCTTCAAAATCCCTCTTCTTTTTCCGTAGGGTGTTCTGCTTCATGCAATTCAGGTCGATGTAAGAGAAGGACTGCAATCCCCAGGGAAGCACAAGATCCTAGTAGAAGGTTTTCTGGATGTGGGCCTGCCACATTGCCATTGCCACACCCAGCTGAACATCTGCTTCTCTTGCCCTGCCTTTCAGACCCACCTTGCACCACCAGCTCTTTTATTTCCAACCTGATTTTTTAAGATCAGCCTGTCACAAGGACATAAAGACCTTAACCATGGCACTGTGCTGGCTCATGGCCTCCAAGAGCACAAACTAACAGACCTTGTTTCCTTACTGTCTTCATGGCAGCATTGTGTCTACCAAGGGCAAAACCCAGGAATGGTAGCCCTTGTCCCAAAGAGTTACAAGACCAGGAGGCAAGACAGGAAGTAGGCTTCAAGCAGACAAGCTGAGGGACAGCAAAGAACTAACATCATTATCTCGGTCAAAAAAAGTATGTAAAATAGCTCTGTAGTAAATGCCAGGATCACTCTGTAGGACCAGAAGAACCAGATGTTTATGAGAATGCTTTTCCATTCCATTACAATAAATATTTCAGTATTTCTGTTGACAAAAGTGTCTGTAATGTATCCTGATTCTGAAAGTGTAATGGGCATTCAACATTTAAAATGCCATCCTCAGAACTCCCCAAATGCTTGCTCTGCCCAAGCGTTGCTTTAGCACCAGCTGTGAAGGTCCAGTGCATAGCCAGGACCAAATCCTGCCAAAATCCTTTACCAGATCCTACCCTTCCTTCTGTATGCACCAAATAAAAGCTGCCCCCTAAAAGCAACCTCACCAACAAGACATGCCCATGGAAGGCCACCATCCTGTTCGACAGCATCCTGCATTTTAAATGGGACATCACTAATTCACCATCTGCACACCCAAAGGCTCACGTAAGGAGGTGCATCTAAGGACAGCAAACCTTCACACCATGTGGGCCAGATTCATCCCCACAGATGAAAGACTCATTTCCCAAGAGTCATTAAATCAGGATGAAAGAAGTGCAATGCATCAAGAGACACAAGGCAACAGGATTAGATAAAGCACATCCCCAAAGTAGTAAGCGCCCACAAAAGCCTGGCTCCTGCAAGTGCTCATGCCTTCATGAAGCAAAAGCTGAGGCAGAATCCAGAAACTAGAATATGTACCAATTCTGACAAGAATACTAATTCAGAAAAGATTACTTATTTACAATGTATTACGAGAGACTGACTGACAGTTGCCAAGGCATGTGATGATACTCAGGTCTCTGTGAAGGAAATATTTTTGTTTTGCATTTCCAGAGCCAGTATTGTTGTACTTTAATGAGTGCAACGCTCAGTGGCATATAGTAAATGTCTCTAATGATTTTCTTTGCACAAGTGCTAAAGGAACTGGGAAGGTACAAAACATGCTGAGATGGATCTGAAATGAAATGCCTTCCTGTTATTTTTCCAAGGGCTTTCCTCCTCCCACCACCTCCAGACATAAAAGTGATAAAACCTCAGAGCTGTGAGTCACCCAGAAAAAAATGAGCAACTTTTCTTCATCATGAAACCTGAAGATAAACAGAGAAGTTACCATTCAAGTGGTATTCATGATGGGATGCAAAGACAGAGGTAAGGCAGCACATGATAACTCCTGTACCGCATGACAGTCAAAAAAGAACCCCCACAGTCAGTCTCTTTTGTCCCTTATAGACTGCTCAGCCCTTACAGATGGGGAGAGGGCACCTAGAGCATGTCCCATGCAGGCTGACAGACCAATGCACAGGCAAGAAGAACAGACACCATTCTGCTTCACAAAGGCAGATGCTGGTGGTCAAAGCAATGGTTGAAGACACTGTAGAATGGCTGTGCCAGCCAAGGACTGAAACCACAGTGTCTAAAACTTGCTCCAGGTTTTGCCATAGGATCATCTTCCCTCTCCAGACCTTAACATACAAAGCTCATGGCACAGAGACCATCATCACTCCATCCCTCATCTCTCCCCTGCCCACATATTTTCTTTGTGGTAGATGGGATGAGGCAGACTATGCAAGTACAGACTTGAGCTCCATCTTCCTGCACCAGCAATCTCCTCTGAGAAGTAACCAACCAATTGTTCCAGGTCTTGAATAAGAGAGATGGAGTCTCTGCCTTTAAAGACAGAACACATTTTTGCGGTAGTAAAGACAGTGAAATTAAAAAGGATTTGGGAGAGGTGGGTTGGTTTTTGAAGCAGAAAATCCACATTGCAGTTCATCAAAGATGACAGGAGTCTGTCACTGTTAACTTCTCAGCTATGTGCATGGATCACTAGGAAAAGACTGCAGGAGCAATGCCCAAATTTTGGGTATGCATGGTGATATCCCTTTCAAGCCTTTCCATATACCTAGCATATGTCTCCAACACCCTAATGTGGGGACATCCTCCTTCCTCAATTCCTTTAGGGCTCAAAGAATTATCCCACCAAAGAGAAAGGACTGCTTCACATCCTTTACCAGTGATGCTACCAGGGAAACTGAGCTGTGCAAATCTTCACCTGGAGTGAAGGATTTCCTCTGAGTACCATGAAGCCTGGTGATTTCTGACCTGATGATGTGGCCATGCAGGATGCTTGGCTGACTGGACATCAGCATGCATGGCTTTCTTTCCATATGGTTAATGACTGCTCCCAGCTCAGCTGTTGTGCCTGCAGCTAGAGCCTGTGCAGCTATTCCTGATGGGGTGCCAGCAAAGCAGGGGCAAATTTAAATCCTAGAGCTGGTGGGCCATGGGCAAGCATTTACAGTTATTGCCCAGGCCACCTTTGGAGGAGAGGAAAATGCTACCTGCCTTTCCAAAACGGAAAAGAAAAAAAAGCAGGCAAAGCCACCCTGCAGCTCCCAGACACAAACTCTTTTCTGTCCCACGGCATTTGAGACAGGAGATCTGACTTCAGCCAGCCCTGGCATAACAAATGTCTGCTGGCTCTCCCTGGCATTAGCAGACTATTCGCTCTTGGGGGTCAGTCCATACAGATCCCCGATTCATCCTAAATCGCTTTGCTGGCATGCACTGGATTAAGCGCCCTGCACTTCCCTGACCTTAGCAGAGACAAGGCTTTCCCTCTGCACAAAGCAGGCTTTGCCTAAAAACCAGACATCTATGACCAAAGACATCCCTCTCTAAAGGCCCCATCCCACACAGCCAGCAGCAAGATGCAGCTTGCAAATGATGCAGAGGTCATCTCCTCCTATGACTGATGCTTCTGGCTGAAATCCATTTCAGGGCTTGAGGAATAAAAAATCCCACTGTTGCAGAGCATACAGCACAGCCTTTTTTATCTGCAAAACTGTGCTGCCTGAACTGTGTAGATTCTTACATAGCACCAGCCATTTCCTAACCTTCCCAGGCAGAGTCATGCTGGTGTTTAAACTTGGGTTCAAACCAGCAGGGAAGAGGAGACAGACCACGTGAGCCTCCCTGTGCTGAACCCTGAATAACAGTTTAGCCCCTCTTTGCAGTTTTGACATATCTTAACTCTGCAAAACAGTGTCATCCTTTCATGGACGCCCTTATTTTTGTACCCTCTCCCTTGTGGAAGTTCAGCCAGAAAAAGGCACCATTGCATCATTCTAACCCCACCCATATGAGGAATTGTGCGGGGTGTCACTTTTTGCTGATCTTGCTACTGAAATTAAATCAGATTGTTACAAAATGTGTCTAGAACAGAGATGGAGACAGATCCAAGGCAATGATGAGCACAGGGAGCCCCAGGGCATTACTTTAATTAAGATAATCCTATTTGTTGCTCATCCTGAAACAGGTTATGCCAGAAATTATTTCAGTTCCTAGCCAGGCCATTCTCGGCAAGGAACTGTAAAAGGTCTCCCTCCTTTTTTTTCAACCTCATTTCCTATAATCTATAACAATCACAAGATCCAGAGTGCAATCAGCAGCACACAAGGACGCACTCAGGCTGCAGGTGGGGGAACAAAAAGCCAAACCTGCTGCTCTCTGGCAATGGCTCAAGCCAAGGGTCTGGAAAAGCTGTTTTCTTGCCCACTGACAGGTGGCTCCTTTGGGGTCAATGCCCTGGATAGGCACACCACCTCGTTCCTCCTGCTGACATTTCACAACACAGAAGATGAGACAACAACCTAAGCCTCGATCAGGTAGGTACTAAGAAGCTGAAAAATGCAAAGGCTTGCTTGCTAAGTCCCTCTTCATCAAGCACTAGATATGATCAGATGTCTGCCAGTTCCAGCACATGAATAGGGACTGAAAAGGTTGGCCCTGAAGTCCAGGAAGTCCCAGTCTGGAAAATAAGATGGGTTTCTACATCACTGAAGCAGAGTCAAAGTCAGGGCAACTTCCCTGTGAAACTGCCTGCAGTTCCTACAACAAGATTTTTTTTCCCCCTCTAATAGAGCACAGCATATCAAAATTAACATCAAAGGGAAGGTTCTTGTTTTCAATAAGAGGTTTTTTTTCAAAGATGACACCTTAGTCATTGTTAAAATAACACAGAGTGGCTTGACACTCAAGTTTCTATCGTGTCAGCCAAGTGGTGAAAACAAACCTTAAGGAAACATGCAAAGTAGATGCGGCAGCCTGAGTGCTCAGAGAAGGAACAAAACCAACCCACTCTGCTTTAGAAAAATCAGATCAAGGGCTTGTCACATTTACTTTAGCTACAACAAAACACACAGCCCTCTGACATGACTGTGATGCCAGCGTAAGGTCCTTGAAATGCTCCAGTTGAACTGCATCCAGCTGTGGCAGCAGGAATATCTGAGAAGCTTTCATGCTCCTGACACAAGAACATGGGGTTTCACATCTAGGTGTAGGATGCAACCTAATTTTACTTTTTTTTTATTAAAGGAAGGCACACTTCTTTTGTGCCTCTCAGCGTCTTTGCATTTAACAGTGTGTGGCTGCTACAGACCTTACAGCCTGCACTTGCTTTGGTGCAAGGCAACGGGTGTCAGGCTGGACAGGACTGAAACCAAAGCTCCTTTCTACTCCCCAGGGTCACCAGACTGCTCCTTCCCTGCTTGGGGCCAAGCACTGCTTCTCTGTTTGCTGGGAGAGGGGATGGTCATTTCCGGTCTCCCAGCATGGGACAATGCCGACTCTGTGTCCAAGAATCATCAATGGCTGTTATTTATAACATCCTTTATTCTACTACAAGAGCTTTCTGATTTTCTGACCCAAAGACCCTCATAACCCACTTGCCAGTCTGACCCTTTGCCATCCAGCAGATCTGAGTGACATCAGGTACAGCACACTTAACACCCCCACTAATTATCAAGGGAAATCCAAAACAGACAGGGATCAGAGATTCCTACTGCTCCACAGCACTCATGCTGGATCCTGCCTGTCCCCACCGTCTGGCCCAGGGAAGCCAAGGTGTGCTAAACCCACTTGTCATTACCCACCCCAAACACCCTCCAGGACCTGAAGGAAATCCCTGTACCCCAATGGAATTTGGTGTTTTACCCACAAGGTCACCAACCAATTAGTGCTAACTTCTAATTAGAAAGAATCAAGTCACAGGAGAGGCTCTGATTTTGCCTGTAGAGCAGCACTGATTAACAAAGTAATTAGAACCACCCTGAAGTGAACAGAAGGATTATAAAACTCCAAGCCCACCTCCACCCCATTCATGCTGTCATTAAGATGATTTTGGTTCTGTTTGTTTTTCTTTCTTTAAAGAGTGAGACTACAGTTGGTCTTTGGCTGGCTGAACTGGACAAGACTCCTGATAGCTGGGAAAGGAGGATGCTCTGCTGGATGTTGTCCCTATAGCTACGTAGATATTCTGTAGATATTTCTCTCTACATAGTCCTTTTAACCAAGATCAAATTTCTCTCAAAGACTCCCAGCAGGAGCTAGAAGCAATCCAGCCAAACACCCCTCTCCTCCTCCTAAACATGAGGGCTGCAGAGGCCATGGCAACAAGGTAATGTCAGGCTTCAGCCCTCTCCTTTGCAGAGTGCCACAAGCAGAGCAGGTCAGAGACAACACTCCTCTCCTTACCCAGCAAGGGTCTTGTCATTAGGTTCAAAAGGGCTTTTGTTTCAAGAGGTTTGTAAGAGAAACATATAACAGATACTATTTATTAAAAACAACTCAGTTTTGAAGTGGTGTTTGGTGCAGAGTTCATTTTAACACCAAAGCCAAGACATAATGTTGGTGTCTCCATCCTTGATTTCCACAGACAGGTGTACACAATATAATACCCAAATGGCTTCTCACAGGCACAGCTAGGAGCAAAATACAAAATCTAAGTATTGTTCTAGACAAATAATTCTTCTTTCAGGGAGAATTACAGGGAACATGAACTGGGCTGTATCAGTCACATCTCCCACATCATTTGCAGGAGGTGGAGACTCAGAAGCGACCTGTGGTGAGCACTGCCCAGTGCTCTCACAGGGCAGGGAGCCAGCTGGGGACACAGACATCCCTGCTGTGCTCCTGCTTACACAGGGAAGCAGGAGTGCAAACATGGCAGCAGCATTTAGGAAACCCTTTTTAAAGCTATGTAAGTCAGAACAGGACTTTCACCTTGACTGGTAACCCAGAAATTTCTAGGAAAGCTTTAAAATATTAAAGACTAACAAGTAGAATCAGGCAATGTTCCAGAGATCTCTGGTTTCTCTATCGACTTTTTGAAAGCCTGACTCATCATAAGGATCCATCCCATCCACCCTTCCAGACATACACTCTTTCTTTTCTTCCTTACCTTGTCACTGTTTCTGTATTTGCCCCATTTCTTCAGCATCTTAAGCCACTTGTCCACACGTTCTAGTTCCTGCTGTTTTTGCTGGTGCAAGGGAGAAGACAAGACAAATTTAAGAAAAAGAAGTCCCAGGAGATACCTCCTGAAAACACAAAACTTCTCTTAGGTTTAAACTTATATGCAAAGACCTCTCATCAGGGATGGGAATAATCCACAGGTGTGTGCAGAAACTGGTAATTTCAGCACTTGGTAATTAAAAGCAGCATTAGGGAATGTGACAAGACACACAGGCTTAACACAGAGAAAGTATTCCCAAGAGTATTCCCTGACAATAAAAATCTTTGCAGGTCCAGCTAGACTCAAATCTATCACTGTATCAGATCAGTAGAAATGGGATTCAGTCCCATTTAACAGGGTCCTAACTGAGGACATGCTCTCATTTCAGGGGAGATGAGGATGGAGATGATGGTTACCTACAACTTTCACCATGTTCCCTGGCATGTGCAATCCCCTTTACGAGCCACAGCTGCTGAGCACTGTGCCAAAGCAGAGGGAAAAGCCCAAGATTGCTTTAAGAGATGCTTTTTCAGTGCTGTGTGGAGAAGGAAAAGTGTCAGACCCAGCAAAATAAAAGCTCCAACAGCTGGGCGTCATCCAGAGTCCCCACCTCTGGGCGAGCAGCAGTGACCAGTGGGTGCTGGCTGCCTGCTTTGCTCTTACTTGCTCACTCGTTTCCTCAAAAAACATTCCCTCCCCAGCTGGTGTGAAAAGGATGCCACATCCATGATTACAGAGCTGGCAGCTCTCACCTTCTCCTCCAAGGCGGTGCGGGTTGGCAGCTCCTGCTCGCTGGAAAAGCAAGGGGTCACTGGTTACTCCATGGGCAGGAAAGGGTGCTGCAGCTCACAGGCCACTTAGGACACCTGAGGGAGTATGTCCTGGGGACTTGGTGCCCTTCCTACAGCTATCCCCAGTATGAAAGAGGCAGGGGAAGCACCATTCAAAATCCCACCACCCAACAGGAGATCTGGGGGACAATCGAGCACTGGCCATAACTGGAAATCTTGGGCATATATCTCCTCTTCAATACACACATGAGCAGCAATTTAAAGGGTGAGGAAGCAGAATTTCTGGATAGCAATTGCTTAAAACCCCCCTCCTGCACACAGAACACCTACTATTATAACTTTTGTTCAGAATCAGAATAAAAATAGTTCTTTTTAAGCATTCTTCCCAGGCACAGGGTGTGTATCTAATTCCTGTGTGTCTTAGTAAGGATGGAGATTTCCTAAGGGAACCAAAGACAATCAGGTACCTTTTCTGGTCTCTTCCCATACGTCCCTGAATCATCAGGTGCAAACACAAGGGCCTCTCCCTCTGTGGCACACCACGGAGGCACAGGAGCACCAGCCTGCACCTTCTAACACCAGGTTTGTGGTAGGAAACCATTTCTGAGCCTTGTCTTGCAGCAGATTCAAAGCATCAGTGTCTGAACATGCACAGTTGAGGAAGGAGGCCCATTTAGTCCTTCCTCCTGATTTGGGGATTGATCAAGCCAGGCCACAGACACACACACAGACACACACACAAGTCAGAGGTCAGAGAGAAAAGGAGAGAGCAGGAGGACTTACTGCAGGAATCCAAACCGGTCGGTAACCTTGTAGAGCGTGAAATCAGCATCTTCCCACTGGTCAATCTGAGCTCCTTCCTGTCTGCCCTGAAAGCAGAAAGGTCAGCTGTGAGCTGGTCCCATCATCAGGAATGCCCCAGTGCCTGCATCCTGCACCCAAAGCCCACATCCCTCTCTCCCAAATGATAAAAGGCACAGAACCAGGAGGGCAAAACTTACACTAAAAAGCCAAATACAAGGCAGGCAAGAGAAAAATGCCAAGTTCAACCTATCCGGCATTCCATGTGTGCCTCTGCTAGAGGCTGGGAAAAGCTGTACATCAGAAAAACCAGTGCTGTTGGGCAGAAGACATCGTGGTGTCAAGGGAGCACTGAAGCACCAGAAGCTCAGCAGCTTTCAGTATCTATGCTGAGCAAACATGGGACCCTCAATAAACTCCAGGGATGTAGTGAGAGGGGATGTATAGGAAGGGAGAGCTGGCACAAACCCTAAAGGCATGAGGGTTACTGGGGTGATGCCTGCAGGGAGGTAAAAGTTCTTATTTGATGCATTCCTAATAGATTAAATAGCTTCAGCCCCAGCCAGCACGCTGGGGAGAGGGACAAGGCTGGTACCTTCTCATACTTGGCGACGATTTCTGCTTTTTCCTGGGCTATTAAAGACTCTATATCCTTCTTCATATCAGAAGCTGTAAGGGAAAAAAAAGCAGGAGGGAGGGGAGAGGAGATAAGCAAATGTGCACACAGCATGTGAAATACTTTAGGAAAGTGCTAATACAAAAAACGTTTGCTGGCAATTTTAGCTTCCAGCCATATCCCACAGCTAAATTAGGCTGAGGTTGCACAGCCACTGTACAGAGCGTTTGTGCAGCTTTCCTGCACACAGCAGGACCGCCGGCTCCCTGCTCCCTGCACCGGGACACAGCCCAGCTGAGCAAGGCGGGGGTCTTGTCTTTGTTCTCAGGCACACACATGACAGTATGAAAGGCATGGCTTTTAAATGGAGACACACAAACCAGCCACAGAGCTCTGGCCCAGCACAGGACAGGCGTCAGCCCAGCGCTGCTTGGCACAGCATCCACGTGGATGACAGCAAACCACCACGCTCCTGCCACACCTATGCACTGGAAGCCAGGAGATGCTCTGTAGGGGCATCCAGAGGCAGATTTAACATCAAAGAAGAAATTGAAAGAAGTTTTTGCCTACTGAAGTGTGCATGAGACAAGTGAATTGGCCTTTAGGTGATTATCTTCTATATACAACTCCAAAAGAAAACAACACAGCAGCACGATGTCCCCACCTATGCTGAGGAGGACCAGTCCTGGTCTAAGCAAGACCCAGTCTAGGTCCCTGAGGTCTGTGCCCACTGCTCTGCTTCATCCCATACACATATGTTTGAGCAAGGTAACTTCCCACATCAAACACAACTTGAGTGTTGTCCTGTACAAGCCCAAAGAAGCATCCTCCCTGTCAAGCCATAACTAGTTCCTCATTCACCAAAGGTGGATCTAACACACCAAGGAGAAAACACAGGCAGACAAAACCCCCGGGGAAGGGCGTTACATAATCAGGGCTCTTCCATGACCCGTTATCAGGGAATGGCATGGCACCACTTTCCACTCATCCATTCAAACACTGGAAAAATGCAAATTCTTCAAATTCATGCCAGGAATGGGTGTATCTTCCCCTGTTATTGACTCCACAATCAAAACAGAGCAAGGGCAGAAATATTAAAGTGTATTTTGTTCTTTTATTTTTCCAGGATGCAGCTCCTACTTCAAATGTGAACTTTGACCAGTACATTTTAATCACAGCTTAATTTTCCAATGTAGCAATGTCTGAGTAACTGTCTCACAGTGTCACCTAATACTTCTGCATCTCCTCCTTCTCATATCTCCCGTGAAACTTATAGGCAATTTCACTCCCCCAGTTCTGACTTTTTTGTTATTGTTGTTATGGGGCAAAAGAATTCCAATTATGTCTTTTACATGCTGCTAAAAATACAAATACTCTGCAGGCCAGAGGGGAAAAATAAACTGTATGTCAGATTAAATGGGCAATCTTTCAAGACACTTACGAAGTGAAAGCTATTCTGAACATCTCTGACCACACTCTAAGAGAATAACAAAGGAAGAGCAGCTTGGTACCATGGGAGGATTTACACAGCAAGAACACATATACCTGGCCTGGCACCTCTGCAAAAGCCTCTCTGCAGCCAGAAACACCAGAGTTGTGCAAAGGGGCCAGTTTTTCATCTCATGCCTGGAATATGTACATTTGCTTTCTCTTTCTACAGCAGTGCAGAAGTCCAAATTTAGGAAAAAACTTGAAAGCAGAGAAAATGGGTGATGGCAGTGGGAAGGATGGAGATGGCAAATGGCTTCATCACCCGTGGAGTGTGACCACAGTGCTGCTGCTTGGGAGGGCACAGAGATGGTGCCGTGCTCAGTGAGGTGGTTGTCAAAGTACTCTGGAGAGGGAACAGAACTTAGCTTAGCTCTGTAACAGCATATATTGAATAGGGGTATTTTTATTATTTAATTCTGCATATGTTCAAACTCCAGAGGAGTTTTGACATCATGATGTGATATATTGCTTGAGGGAAATGACACCTTGTGTACATGGAAACTACTGAGATTTATTTTCTGAAGGATTTGATGAAACACATCATTTTTTTACTTGATGTAAATAGGCTTCCTATAAATAGGATTAGGCTGTACCTGCCATGCTTCTCCATATACCTGTGTATGACTACATACTTTCTTTTTTTTAATACACCACTCAAATTACTTTCTCAAGGCCGCCACCCAATTTTCTCCTGAGAGTACTGTATTTTCCTAGCAAAGAGATTATTTTTTCCATGACAAACACCCAAGATGAAGCTGCTATGAACAGGAATAGTAAGAAAATGTGTACTGTGTAACAATGGTATTAGATAATTTACTAGGATAAAGTAAACAGAAAGTAGCAGAAAGCCCTGAACCATGCACATTTAAATTCAACCCCAAAACAAAGTTATGAAATAGCTCCCTTTAAAAAGAATGAGTTGAAAACACCCACAATCTGTCATCTCACACTTACATTTGCAGCTTCCAGTTTACAATTTAAGCAAGTAAAAATTAATACCAAAGACAATAAGTCTAAAGATGTTTAATTAAAATGCACATTACTGCCAACCCACATTGAACATTATCTAGCCATCAGCAAACCTGAAATAAAATACCCAATTTTTGAATGAAAGCAACTTTCCTTAAATTAATTCACCAACTGGGATCTCAAACATTGGCAGCGAGAAGAAAGTATCTGCATCACAATTCCAATACCTCATGTCAAAATTGTTCTCCATCAATCAGATTTACTGTCACACCCTTCCCACAAGCCCCATATTTTTCCAGTCAGATTAGCTGAGCTCCCATCGCCCCACATGGGACAGCACCTGCCACGACCAGCCTGGCTGGGAGAGGGGAACCTGTGTCCACCAGTCACCAGCCTGGGGCTGCAGCCCTGCTCGCTGCCCAGGAGAACTGAGGGTGTCCCAGGGCCCAGCAGCAGTGCTCCTGTGACACAGCCCAGGACACACACATGTCCCCTGTCACCCCCAGCCACGACACCGTGTCTCACGCTTACCAATTCATCAGCAACCATCCTGCTGGTACTCGGCAGATGGGATTTTGAAAATGAAAATACCAGTAAAATCTCTTCTTAGGAAACACAGCATAGCAACATGTTTTCAGTCTCAGGCTGGATTTGAGGATATTCTGGAACAGTTTTTAAATCTTTTGTACTGTAGAACATTATCTACTCAAGTCATTTGAGATTAAGACTATATGTTTGTAGTTGGTTTCTATTTGGCAGAAGGTCATTGAAAAAGCAGAAATGGGTTTAGTCAATGTGTGTTCTCATTCTGAATGTGTCCACTTAACTTTAAACAGACTGCTGCTAGGAGAAGAAAAAGGCAAGTTTTGACACACCATACTTCACTACCACTCTGGCCTCTATCAAAGTGAAACTACTGCTGTGGAATAAAGTAAAAAAGGTACATACTTACTACAGTCACACCCACCACAGCTGAAACACAAGCCACCGTTCCTGTTTCATGTTCTATTTTAAAAGTACATTTAAAAACAGCATTTTATGTCTTTAGCCATCTATGGTATCAGCCTGCAATTTTTGCTTTAGGGAACAGTTTTAAAGGAAAAGCACATACATCTATGCAAGTGAAAATGTTCATACATCTGCTAAGAAGCAAAAGCCTCTCACAAGGTACACCTGCAGTCTACACCACTTCCCAGCAAAGCACTTTTAAAGCTACTACTCACTTGTAAAGCTACTACTAGTTGTAATAGTGACTCATGCACTTGCACATCCTCAAATAAACCTGGCCATGCAGAGCACTGCAAGCAACTAAAGCAAGCTGAGAGAAGTTGAGTAAGGCCCATCAAGGCTTTTAAAGTGCATGAAACACCTCAACATGCTTCAAACCACACAGGCTAAGGGCTTGGAGCAACCTGCCCATCCTGGCTGCCTGGTAGAATCTGGGGGCACAGTCAGCAGCTGCAAGCCAAGAGGAGCCTTTTCCACTTTCAGAAGCAAAGCCACAGCATTACACCACTGCACATACCTCCCATGCACAGCCAAAGTGAGCACGGCTTCGGGACTGCTCTGACTGCACCGCCACAGGCTGAGGAAACCTCAAAGCCCCCGGGGCACCCAGGAGGGGCTGGGGGCTGTTACAGGTGGGCACTGGCACGCCTGGCCATGTGCCCACGAGGTGATGAGCTGAGGAGGAAGTGATGGCCACGCACTGCTGCCTGCGGGCAGAGCTTTGGCTCCGTGAGAACCAGCCCCACGCGGAAGTCAACGCTCTCCCGGGGCCGTGGTACAAGACTGGCATCTCCGTGGTACAAGCATCCCCATCTCCGCTGTCGCAGCTGCTGCTGCAGCGTTTTCTCACTAGAGCCCCAAATTTCTACTCCAAAATGGACAACGCACTCAGTGCACTTGCATCGAGGACTTCTGCTGATCCCCATGTGCAGATTCTATCTTATTAACAAACCCAGACTGCAAACATCCTGGCCAGCACCAGCTTCAAAACACATCACTGGACTGTGCGTCCCCAACCTTAGCTCAAATCTAGCACACCATTACATCCCTGCTACCAGAAAGGAAATCAAGATCTGCACTCACAAAGTGAATTACGGCTTCAGAAATGAAATTACTATCAAGCAGGAAGAACCAAGATACAGGAGATCCTGTTTGCATATTTATTTCCTTGACTACAACCCAGGAGCATACAAGCAAGCTTTTTTGTTTGTTGTTTTAAAAGCATAAGGAGCACTAAGCCAGCTGAATTGCAGGAAGGTTTGTTTTAACTGTCTTGGGGTTTTTGAAAATGACTGCTCAGAGATCACTTCAGATGAATCACAGATGTGCTATAGAAAATTCAAATTTTCTCCTGTCTTAGTAAACTTGCATTGTATCTGAAACTGCACTGTATAAAACCACAGTCACCTCCCTTAGTAGAGATACTGGGAACACCAATGGAGAACCTCCACTGCAACTCACTTTGATGCCACCAAACCCCAACAAGCCAGAGCATCCAGCACCATTGTAGATGAGGTCCTGCTGATTTACTAGCATGTGTAACCACTGCACATGACAGCTCTCAGTGTGATTCTCATTTGCTCCAGAGCCAGTTTGTAAGTTTGGAGAACACAGGAGGAAAACACAACACAGCTCCCAGCAGTGTGCCCTTACCTGAGCCTTGTATCAAGTGCCAAGATTCATCAGTTCAGCTGGAGTTGCCCACTCCCCTGAAGGCATCTACCTGGCAGGAGCCAGTTGTCTCTGCTGTGGGGTGGTGAGGACCCCCAGTAGCCACAGCCCACTGGTCGAACGCCCTTTGGCTCATCCACACCGTCCCAGCTTCATGTGGCCACTCTCCTCCACCCTCGTCCTCTGGCACGTGAGAGCTCACCAAGGGCAGCTGGGAGAAGAGGCAAGGCAGGAGGCAATGCACACTCTCTTGACCCCCAGGCTCACTGCAAAGGAAACAAGAAGTTGGTCAGTTTTCCAGTTCTGGCACAGCAAGGGCACCGTCCTTTACCAGCACAAGGGTCTTTGAACACAGAGGAAAGGCAGGTCCCTTCGGAGCTGGTGGGGAAGGAACAGGCTGTCACTGCAGGGCATACAATGGCAGAAAGTAAATTACGTTCATTTGCATTGCAAAAAAAAGCCCTGGTGTGGTTTTTCTTGCCATTTTCCACCCTGGTTATGTCCCAGCAGACATAATATACCAGCAGACACATTGCACTGGTAACTCAGCAGGCAGCATATGCCCCCTACCCAAGCCAAAGGCACAGTATTACAGCCAGCTCCAGCTGATCTAAGAGCATGCTGCCTCCAAGAAGGGCTGCAACAGAGGGCTCAGTCCATTCCTTCAGGACTCGGGCCAGGCTAAGACCACTACACGACATCACCAACTTGCATGGCAGAAGAGCTGGCAGCAGCCGTGCCATCTGAGCCAGCACTTGCAGTTCTCCCTGATACATCCAAACAGCTACACAGTCTAATAGACAGCAGAGCCCAACACAGAGTTATCACTTACAAAACCCAACTTTTTCATTCCCACCTTCAGCAACTCAGAGAAGCAACACACTAATTCCACAAGACAAAATCAAGAGCATCCCAAAGCACGATGCTCTGCTTTGAAGTCAGCAAGCACTGGGCAGAGGAAGCACAGCTCACTTCTGCCTCGAGCTGCCACTTGAATAACACCACCTCTTTTCCAATCCCCCTCACAAACACCAGCAAATGGACTTTTTCACATGATCCTGAGCTGTCCTGCACTGAATTTCCCTGTTGTCACCTCTCCAGCACCCAGACACAACTTGGAGGCCCTAAAGTACAGAAGGCCTCACACCCTTTCAGAGGGGGCCACCATTAGACTCAAACAACCCATCACACAGATTCTCTTTTATATATGTTATCACATAGTCAGTTATAATGTGTCTTACACACATTAAATGCAGATTGCACACATTTGCCTCTATTCTCCCAATTCGCACCAAGCTTTTACAGTCCAGTTGCAAGCTGTGGTGATGACAATGACAACACTTTGCTGCTAGACTATGGCAATATCAAGAAACCCAAATACATTGGCCAAGTCTTCTAGTTATAGAAATAACTAAAAAGCCATGTAAGACTGCAACTATATGCTATCCACCCCCTTCAACACGAGCAGCACTAGCAATAAATAAAACCTCTCTCAACCCTCTCCCTACCATCCCTCTTCCTCTGCTCCCAGTACTTACACCTCACTCTCATTCTCTTACATGTTTCTGGTGCTGTGCCTTGGTGTTCTTCTCCCCAAGGATGGAGATGGGAGGAGATAAACAGGAGGGCTGATGAAGAGATTTGGTCTCCTCCCTGCTTATGCTTAGTAAGCCCAGCCCTGGTGCTTCTGCACAGCTCAGCTGTTGCAAAGTCAGAAGATGCAGCCTTGAAAGTAAGCTAAACCCTCTGAGCAGAGCAGTGATTCTACAAGCAATTCTTTATCAGCTTCTATTTTTAGACCTCACAGGGAATAAGAGCATCCAAACATTTTTTAAACTCTTTTTAATGTAAACTCATCTTCCAGAGACAACAAGGGCCAAAAAAAAAATCCAGACAAAGGACTACACAAAAATCAAAGATGCATGAGTTATTTTTTAAAGCATCATTATTTGATTTTTCATTTGAAAAAAAAATAAGTAAACTGAAGAATGCAAAGGTCCACATGGTCCTTTTGGGAACTGAAGATTAATTTTCTCTCTGCATTCCCTCTTTTTTTCTATTCCAGTGTCTACAAAAAGGGGATAAAAAAACCCACAAAAAAAACGCCGGAGGGAAAACAGAAAAAAATCCTATTTTTTTCGGGTGATGCACTGACCTGGAAGTGAACTATATCAACACAGAGCTTAGCAACTGGCTTCTTCTGTTTGCTTAAGACTGGAAAAGTAGTTTGCATTTCTTTAACCATAAACTAAAGGAAGCTACAATGATGGCCATTCTCCTCTTAGGCATGCATTCCTCCTAAAACACTGCATTTTATTCTTTAAGGCACCTGTAGCAACACTGCAGGACACACCACTGTTCCCTTGACATTCTTGTCTCCAGCTATACCTGGCAATTTGGGGTAAGCTAAAGGCTCCTTTTGCTATTTAAAACTTTCCCTGGTTTTGGCACTGTCAGCTAGGGGCCACCCACCCCCAACACGTGGCCAAAGCAGCAGGACACGTGTCCTGGCTGACACCCAAAGTGTCACCCTGGGCACTGTGGGGCTAGTGATGCTCCCTAGCCAAAACCAAAGGGACAAGGATGCAAACACAACTGATCATGCTGCCAGCACCCTGTGCTCTCTTTGGCACAGACAGGCAGCATCTTTTTTAAAACACACACAAGGAAATAACAAATGTACTGTTACATAAAGTTGCTGGTACAGCCAATGAAATAAAAGAGGAGGCAATTAAAAATCCAGTAAGAAGATGCAGCTTGTCTGTGAAAAACTTGTCTAAAATAATTATTGAGGAGAATGACTTGTATGCTGCAGATATGTAAGCTGACTTAGTGAGATCTATGCTGACTCTGTATGTCTTACACCGCTTTCCAGAGCCTCTGGCTTCACCTCTTTTTTAGGAAGGAGGCATCTTCAGCCATTAGCCTGACTCCAACTAATGCTCAGCCCCTAGGAACCATCTTCATTCCTTCAATCACTTTAATGAGTTTAATCAGCCCACACTGCCTCCAAATAGAGAACTCTTGCAGGAAATTATTTGTCTTTGGCAGCCTCTGCAGAGGACACTCCCTGACCTTTTTACTGGCAGCATCCTGGACTTGCATTACCTTCAAACAGCATCTCCAGATGCTAATGCATGAGCTTTTGTTAACTTGTTTTCTTCTATCAAAGCCCCATGCAAGCATATCCAGTAATAGAAAACTTGAGGGAAACAAGAAGTATTTGATCCAACACCGGAAAATACAGTGAAAATGTCTCCCAAAGCTTTTTTAACAGCCTTGGGACTATATCCAGGACAGCACTAGGATATGTAATTTTTTAAAGTCGTATGAAAGGAATCTTTTTAATTACAACATAACTTTTCCTTTTTGCTTGTTGTTAACTCCTAAAATCACTCCAACTTCAGAAATGCAGGAATTTTTAATTTTTTTTGTGCGTGTGTGTGTGCAAACACAACATTTTATTAAAATCATAGAATCATAAAATAGTGTGGGTTGAAGTGACCTTGGAGATGATTTAATCCCAATCCCATGCTAAGGACAAGGATGCCATTCACTCGACCAGGTTGCTCAGGGCTCCATCTGGCCTGGCTTTGAACATTTCCAGGGATAGGGCATCCACAAACTTTCTGGACAACCTGTTCCAGTGCCTCACCATCCCCTGAGTAAAGAATTTCTTCCTAACATTTAATCCCTCTTCTTTTAGTTTTAAATCATTCACCCTTGTCCTATCCATACATGCCTGTGTAAAAAACCACACTCTCTCTTTTTTTCCATGCTCTCTTTCAGTATTGGAAGGTCCTCTAAGGTATCCCTGAAATCTTCTCTTTTCTGGGCTGAACAACCCCAGTTCTCTCTACTTGTTCTCATAGGAAAGGTACTCCAGCCCTCTGATTATCTTTGGGGTCCTTCTCTGGACCTACACTAACAGGTCCATGCCTTTTTCATGATGATGACTCCAGAGCTGGACACAGCACTCCAGGTGGGGTCTCACAAGGGCAGAGTAGGGCAGGAGAATCCCTCATCCTGCTTTGGATGCAGCCCAGGATGCTCTGGCTTTCTGACCAATGCACGTACTTTGGCTCATGAAGAGCCAGCTCCAAGACAGAACCCTGAGGGACATCACTTGTCACTGGCCTCCACCTGGACATGGAGCCACTGACCACAACTCTCTGACTACATCCCTTCAGGCAATTTCAAATCCATATCACTCCACTTTAGAGATACATGTGTCATGTGAGATCAAGTCAAGGGCCTTACAGAACTCTAGATGAGACCGGTCAGTCCTCTCCCCTTGCTGAGTGTTGCAGTCACTACCAGAGAATGCCACCAGGGTGGTCAGGCTGCATTTGCCCATAGTAAAGCTGTGCTGGCTGTGTCAGATCATCCCTTTGTCTTGCACTTAGCATTGCCCCCATGAGGATCTGTTCCATGATCTTCCCAGCCACAGAGGTGAGGCTCTGCAGTTACCAGGATCCCTCTTTCTACCCTTCTTAAAAACAGATGCGATGCTTCCCTTTGTTCCAGCCACCAGGGGCTTCACCTGACCATTGTGAATTTTCAAAAATGACAGAAAATTACTCGCCAGCCACATCACCCAGTTTGCTCAGAATCCTGGAATGCATCCCATCAGGCCACATAGACTTGTGCTTATTCAGTTTCACTGGATGGTTTTGAATGTGGCTCTTTGCTCACATTGGAAGGGACTTCAATCCCCCAGTTCTCACCTGAGAGATGTGAAAGCCTGACCACCAGTGAAGAATGAAGCAACGAAATTGCCAAGTACCTAAGCCTGATCCAGACCTGTTATTACCAGTTTTCCCTCCTCATAGTGGTTGTCTTCCCTTTGAAGGAATTATCCACAGAAGAAGTCCTCTCCTCTTAATGGAAAACACGTTTATAAATTCCAACCACAGGTAAAGACTTAAGGCAGATGTAATACTTCAGTTTATGAAACAGCAGTGGTCATGTAGGACACCCTGTTAAAAGTGGCTGTCCAGATTAAGAGTTAATAGGAAAATAACTCAAGGATTCCTGTGGTTTTTGAACAGTGTTGAAATCGGCGCCTGTGCCATTTGGTCAGGGCTTCAAAACACATCTCACAATTAACTGTGTATTTGGCTGTTAGCATTTTACTGTGATATAAAACTAAACCTGCCCCTGAGGGTGAAAGAGACACAGCTTTCCAGACAGGGAAAATTAAATGGTACCGACATTTTGGAGCAAGCCATGTTATTTCACTAGCAGTTTTGGTATTTAAGTTCTAAGTGCAATGAAGTGATGCTCAGGAGAGTGGTGGAAGAACGGCTGGGTGGGTTGGTGCTGGGTGCCTGCCACCACAGAGCTCAGGACTCAAGGGGATGTACAGCCAAGGGAGCCAGGTGACATGGACAGACATCAAACCAGATGCCACCTTTCCATTTCTAGGTTTTCAGAGGCATTCAGCACCTTTGATCAAACATGCTTGAGAAAGCAACACAAGGAACTTCAGAAAAGCCCGAGCTCAGAACCACAGTGGATTCATTACCAACATTTATTGTTTTGCATGTCCTCAGCAATTCTGATGGGAATAATGGATAGCAACAGAAGTGGGATAAAAGCAAGTCAAAGGGCACCAGAGCAGACTCAAGTCTATCGATAGAAATACTTGAGAAAGGTTTTTCCAGTGAAAGCTGGAGTTTTCATGAATGGAAGAACTAAAGAAGAAAGAACTAAAGAACTAAGAAACTCACAAAACCTTTTCTTGGATGAGATAAAAAGCAGAGGGGGAACTTTAAAAAAGCAGAGGGAGAAGTTTAAGTACATGAGAGCTTGTGGCCATAAAGACAAACACTTGGTATGATGGAGGCCCATGTAAGGCTGTCCAGAAAAGCAGCAGCAGATGCTGTTCTCTCCAAGAAACAAACACAACTCAAGTATCACCTGCATTTCAAGATGCAGTTCTACTTAGCTGAAAACATGCTCAGCTGAATAAAAAAAAAAGGCACTTTGAACTTGAAAGGTGCATTTACCTTAAAAATGCTTTAACATTTACCCAACAAAACAACAACTAGACAGTTCACTTTAAACAGTTCACTTATAAACACAAAATTTCAGTTAACTGCTACAAAAGGCATTTGCAAGCAGGATGATGATTTCCTCAGCAGCTTGGGAAATGAATCTTCCTGTTCCAAGATCAAAACCTGGGAGACCACAATGCATCCTACTGAAGGGCAGCTGGACTCTGCACGGTGCAAAAAAGCTTGGAAAAGGGAAGTTGCAAATAAATAAGCATCTAAGGGCAGTGGAGTGACTTTTGATAAGAAAGAAACCTTTTTCCCTTAATGTAAAAAGTGGGTCCAACACAAAGAATAAGATCCCTACTTGAGTTAGAACATGCCTGCAGGCCTTCAGATAAGACTTCAAATCTAATATAGCATGGGACCTCTTTGCCTTTTTTTTTTTTTTTTTTTTTTTACAAAGTATCAAGTTCTTCAGCAGGATAGTTCTTTCCAGAGAACAGAGATCAGAGCCGGTTCTCACTTAATCATCACTGTCAGTTGAGTGGAGCCTCCCTTTAACCTAAAGTGCAGTTGCTTCCATCTTGTCCTGGCTGAATACAAACCGAGGACTTCATCTCCCTCTTTCCCACTTCCCATGTAAACCTGGACCTGGATTTCCATCTTGGCCACAGACCTTCCTTTAGTATGTGCTTCACACAGATGCACTGCTGCAGCAAAACACAAGCTGTGCCTTTCCCACCCACTTTAAGCAGCCCTTCTTCATGGATATCTCCCCTGCTAGAGGAATGAGTGCAGTAAATATATTTTCCAGCAGTAAAGCCTGTGCTGCGTTACAGCTACTACATGTTTCTCCCACTTCCTTCCATTGACAGCAAACAAAAGCTTGTTGCTCACTGTTATCAGCAAATACTTGCTTTCCCAGATTGTTTCTTCCCCGCTTGTTTCGGAAGGGTTTCTAGCAGAGTAACAGCTCACTCCCAACAATAAGCAGCAGGGTGTGATTTGAGACAAAGGCCCTTCAGAGCCCACCCAGTTAATCCAGCCCAGACTGAGTACAGCCCGGTCCTGCCCTTCCCAGCCGTGCAGTCTCCAGCACCTCCTCCATGCCCTTACAGATCCCACGGAGCAGATGATGGTCCAGCAACATGGCTTGAAAAGACATGGCTGCTTTTGCCCCATGACCTGGCTTCAAGCAGCTGCCCTGTTCTCCAGCTGCAAACCATCCCCAGAAGATACTGTGCCCACCCTGTGTATCTGCTGTACTCTAAATATGCTCCTGTGAGAACCTGCTCTTCTCACCACACACTGCACTTCCTTCCTGCCAGATCCCTTATCACCATGTTGCATCCCCAAACGACACAGATGAAGCTTCCACTCTTGCTAGTGCTGCTCCTTTATTCAGTAACCAAAGGAAACATTCCCACAACAGGCACTAAGCCCGTGGCGCTTCTGCTAATGAGTTATGATAAAGAATTAAACCCATGGTAAACCCATGTGTGACATGAAAACAGGGCACCAGGGTTACAGTTCCCAAAAAAACACTAGTCAGTCACTCTTTATTTTTAATTCAATCTTTTTTTAGGCAACCAGAGTGTCAAATGTCAGGTCCTAAACCTAAGAAGGGTGCCAAAAGTCCAAGTATTATTCAGGATATGAAATGCTCAACCATGGCCACCCAAGCTGACATGCTGCAGACTCATGACTGAAACCTGCCTACGACTGCCAATGACAAGCCCAAACAGCTTTCATCCACAGGTGGGACTCCCTGCAATGAAAGGATTACCCAGATAACCACGTTGTGTCCCAAATTTGATGTAAGGGAAAATGCATGACTGGCATCTGCAGGAGCTCAGCACCAGCCCTGCACCACTTCCTGATGAAAGCTCCCCGGAGGCCTTAGCTCTGGCCTTCACTTTGGCATAAGACTCTGCCAAAGACAGATTTCAAAAACACGAGCTTCAAAGTAAGTAAGCAATTTCTTGGTCCAAGAATATGGGGGCAGGGAGGGCGGTGCAGAAAGGATCACTTTGGCAACTTTCTGATGTTGAATGAGCCATAACCTCTTTCAAGCAAGATTGCCTTTGCTGTGGCATGCCCTGCCCAGCCCCAGATCAGTGTGCGACCTGCAGGCACCCCACACCACACAGCCCACTCTACCCAACCAGTGGCCACAGGATGTGGGCTCAGTATTTTGGGGAGCAGCAGCCTTTCAGTTTTTCCTGACTCAAGGCCGGACATGTGGTCTTAACACCTTCAGAAGACTAGGCTGTCATTTCTGACTGTGTCTCTGGTCATTAAAAAGGCACTACAGCATAAAAGGATTTGCTGGAAAACAAAATGGCCTCAGCTCATTTAATTTATTAGCAATTAGTAGAAACCACTGATCACAGATCTGGGTTCTGAAAAAAAACTAAACAAACTTATATAAACAAGTAAACAACCACTTAAACACCTTCCTCTTCCCTTCACCCAGATACCTCTCCAGCCCCACCATCAGGTTCTTCCTGGAGAACTTGGCTCATGCCCTCTGAGATGGAGCAGCACACCACAGATGCAGCAGCACAGTCAGATTACTTGCCAGTCCTTCCTTCAGCTTGCTTGCATGTTTGTTTACTATTTACCATCAGGTTAATTGCTTTCCTCCAACAATACCACCAGAGGCAAGCCCAGGGAAACACATAATTGCAGTTTCCTTTGGAGAGCCAGACCATTTCCATGGGTAGCTACTGAGACACAGACAATGTCAGCAACTCAACCTGAAAATGCTTCTTCTCCTATCTTTTATATCACCTCTCTCCACAGCACCTTTGATGTTCACAAAACCCAGGATCAGCTCACTGGTCCCTCAAGATCTGTGCTTGCTTTTCAGTTTGTCAGCAAGAGGTGAGGAGAAGCCCAAAAGCCATTGGATGATGAAGAACTTCAGGTTTCACATGGGAATTTATTGTCTCTCTTATCTCAGAGACAACATTTGCAGGTAAATCCCAAGAGACTCCAGACAGTCAGCCACACCCCAAACCACAAAGACTTGACTATTAAACTGCCATTTCTTACACCTGTCCTTCCATGGCATTCCTGCACTACAGCATCTCTATCTGCACATCATTTCTCTGTCCAAGATTTCCTCTTTCAGCTATTTAAATCTTGATCCTGTTTTCAACTGCTTTTAACAAGTAGGCAGTGTCAATCAGACAATTGCTACAGCCAGAGGAAAAGCTGGAGCACAAGCCATCTCTCTGATCTGGGAAAGGTCCTTCACAAGGTACACCCAACTCTAACATTGCAACCCCTTAGGCACCAATATCCATCAGAACACAGATTTTTGTAGCTCTCTTGCCAATGGGCTCCGCGTCCCTTTTTTTTCCCCCTATATTTGTCCAAAAAAACTTCTAGAACTACAAAAACTCTAAAGAAGTGTAAAGAAATGTATAATTAGAAGAAGGTCAGAAATCAACAACTTGAAAATAGTCACAGCTAAAAATAACCAATCCCCGCACCTCATTATCAGATGTCACTTCCCAGTGGTAAAAACATATTTGTTTTTTAATTGTATTTTGGCCACTGGATTTTTATTTTTTTTTTTGCCAGAGACCACAACAAGAGACCCTAGGGAAAGACTTTGTTTCTTCCCCCTTTTTCTGTGCTACCTGATTGACTGGCTCTTGGAAACTGGCACCTGCAAATTTGTATTTTCTTGTTCTAACATCACCTACTCTTTGCAAAATAACTTTCTAAAGAGAACAAAGTATTTTGGCCATCCATAGAATGTTGCAGAGTATTTGTGCAATACGGATTTATTTTGAGTTTTTATCACTTCAGGGTATCAAGGAGGTCAATATGGGAAGGACAACAAGTGGAGCAGCAGTGCAGAGCAGGTATTGGCACAGGGCTGGAAACTGCCACTCATCTGACCCAAACTCCAGACAGGACTGGAAAAATCTGCATTACAGGCACAGTGAATTAGTATGTCTGCTGCTCAAAGTCTCCCAGATCTAAAGGGCAATAGCCATGATGTATGTCAATCTTAGGGCTTACTTCAACAGTACAATGAGCAGAACCAAGGACGTCAAACTCCCTCAGCAGAGACTTTTATACCTTTCCATTGATTACATAAGCTCTGGTTTATTGATCACATTAAAAACACCCAGGAGTTACTGCAGGCAGGTAAGGAAAGACCTGTGATAACATTTTTACAAACAGAGCATATAGAAGGGGAAGCTTAGCATGCTTTCTTCAGAGACATAAATGAAACGCAGGAATAACTTCTCCAGGTCCACAAACCTTGTCCAGGTCACACTTACTACTTTTTAACCCTTAACAAATATACACCTTTCCCCCACTCAGAAATACTCAAACCAATACTTTTTAAAGAAAACATTCACAAAATAATTTTGACAGTGCATAACTTTGGTGGCCAACTCCTTCTCTGCCGCCCCCCACCAATGCCTCCTTCACTCCAGCATAAAACAAGCCATACACCTCATATGGGCCCATTCCTGTGGCTTTCTGCCAGTCCATGCACCATTTTTTTTACTTCACCTGCTTCCCTGTTCAAAGTTATTTGAAACTGGCCTGATGCAGAATTTGGTAGCATCAAAGAGATTGAGTGTGCAAGCCTGCTGCTTCCCTGAGAAGCCAAGGTGAATACCCACCAAAGAGCACTGCAAAGGACTAACCTGGAAGTGATCAGTAGGAAGACAAACAGACCACCACAGCTATATTCTACTGCTAAAACGTTTGCTAAAGATGCATCAGGGGGCTGGAGGGGCCACCCTGCTCTCTCTCCAGAGGAGGAGGAGGAGGAACATTGGGGTTATTTTGAAGGACAGCCACTGAACACAACCAGAGGGGTGTACTGGGAAAGGGGCAGGGCTCAGATTCACAGCCACCACCTCCCTCCGTCCGCTCAGCCTGGAGGAACTTGGAAGATGTGCCCACATGATGTCATTAGTGGGTTGGTGTCTAAATAAAGGAAGCTTTTTATAGAATTTCTCAATGACAAACTTATTCCGGTAAACCCCGATAGCCAAGACGCCAAGCAGAAGGGAAGGAAAAGGGAAAACAATACCCATAGCCTTGTTGGGGCCTGGACAGGTGGGTGGCGTCTCAGGAAAGAAACCTAAACAAGTTTACTCCCTAATACCTGCTTGTTGGATAAAAAGCAGAGGGAAAAGCAGGGCACAAGGTAAGGGAGATGTGCTCTTACACCATCTGTCACAAGGACACACAGCCTATTTTGACATCAGGGTAGGGGGGAAAAGGATAATGAGGAGAGAGGACAGTGAGAGGTAAAAAAACTTTGCTTAAAGAGAGTAAATAAAACGTACTTCCATGTCAGAGGGGTTTTCCAGCTTCATATTAATCATGTGGCAATTACTGTGCTTCCTAAAAGCAAACTGGGGAGTTCTGCATATTCTGAAGACTCTTAGCTGCAAATGCCTTAAGCTCAAATCATCAGCAAATACCATTTGCTGAAAGTTCAAAAAAACACAAAACAAAACCAAAAATCCGAAACAAACAGAAAAAAATGCACCAAACCAAAAAAAACCCCTAACAACAGGAAAGCAACTCATGTGTGTATGCTGGCATGTCATCCTCTTCTTTGTAACTCTTCATCACTTCCACAGCTCGACGGAGCAGTTCCCCTTCCTCCCCCCGGTCCTGCCGTGCATCTTCAGCCGGGCATCCACACGGAGAGCAGTTGCAATAGCCTGGTGACTCATGCTGCAGTAATGTGGGTGGGAACTGCTCCCATGCCCAGCTCCTAAGGACACAGCCTTTTATGGTATTTTTAGCGTGGAAGCTGTTGTGGTTTGTAGCACTTTGCCTTTTGTCTTTCAAGAAAAGAGCTCATAGTTCCCCACAGGGCTTCAGGGATGCAACAGTGGAGCCCAGGCAGGTGATGAGCAAGCCAACTCTGGAACTTCCACACCCAGCCACGGTATGCTCAAGGGTGTCAGGCTACGGCCAGTCCGCAGGCTCTCCCTTGCAGGCAGCGGGTCCTGGGGTGGCTGCACCCCCCTGCATCCTCCAAAGAGTGGGGCACGCATGTCACTTGTTCTGTGGACCCCTTAACCACGGTAGCCCAGCTCTGTAAGGAGTCATTCCCTGTGTCCCCCGAGTCCTAACCACCCCGAGGCAATACACTAACAAGCTCATCCGGGCAAGCCATGAGACATACAGTTTCTACCCTTGATGGGCTGCTGGCATATGAAAAGCTGGCAGGTCCCATCTGTCTTCCCTCAATTAACTTAGGACTACATCTCCCCAGAAAGAAGAAAATAAACTCTGTAAGGTTTCTACTCCATACAAATGTAGGTGAAATGGGGCAAGAGGTTACTAGGAAAAAGAAGACAGAGATTGAAACCAGGTTAAAAGCATCAGGGAGAAGTGCAGTGGCAGAAAAGCCACTCTCTGGACCCCAAGTTTGAGGACCACAGCACATGGGACTCAAACCTGTCAAGGTAAAAAAGCAGGTTCAGCTGTGCTCTTTAAAAGTTGAGAGTCACACATGAGATTTTTACAAAAGAGTATCCCAACATTATCCCATAGAGCTTCAAACAGGACTCTTCCTGCAGACACGCAGTGGAGTGCTTTACAGGACAGGCCCCCATTCCCCCTTGCACCTGAAGCATTACCTGCTGTTGAAGAGAAAGGCATGAAAGTTTCTGCATCCCCAATCACAACTTCGAACATCTACTGATTTTAGTCCTTTCAAAGTTATTAAATTCAAGAGGAAAATAAATGATAGTCTGCACATGCCTAAGAAGTCTAGGAGAAAAGCTAGCAGGATGAAAGAAAAAGCAGTAATCAAATATCCTGACACAGGGCCACTGCCATTAAAGCCATTTTTTTATTTCTTCTGAAACTCCAGTGAGCTCTGGAAGGAGTCAGCCTACCGGTGGAGTCACATCAGTGACAGACTGCCCATAGAGACAGATTTCACCACGTGGGGAGCATCAGTAAAGAGCTGCTCTGGAGTGACTCCTCAGGTATGACAGACACAGTGAGGGGGAAGGCTGGGGGACGTTTGTGTGGACAAGCACTGCACAGGCCACAACATACCTTGGCCATGAGCCAACAGCAACAGGCAAAAAACCCTCCAGCCCTAATGCAAGTTTAAAGGTCACTCGTGCATTGCCCTGGGCACAGCAACCCCCAGCACCTGCCAAACAAGATGTCCCACACTAGGGGGACACCAGGGCTCCCCAGACAGACCAAGATAGAATCTTTTGCTCCTCGAGCAGATGAAATACATTTCCAAATTTAGGACATCTTCCTGCTCTTAGATAACAGATCGAGATTACAGAATTAAAGTTAAAAAAAAAATCATGTGAAAGGCTCCATCCTGTTCAAAGGAATACAATGCTTTTCCTGTGATCTTGCCCTAAATACCACAAGATCACACTCAATTACTATCCCATTTTACTCTTAAGTCCTGCACAGCCAGTTTGGCTATATGAGTGCAAAATGAGCTCTGCCTTGCCTCATTTCTCATTAAACTGCTAACTATACACGGCAGTAGCTGTGTAAGAGGCAGGCCAAGTTACTTAATTTTCATTATCCTTTCCTTGGACCAACATTATGAAATTGGAGTAAAAAAAAAAAAAAAAAAAAAGAAGGAACAGAACAGAATAATCAGCCTAACCTCCTAGAGACAGAAAAGGAACATATCCAAGCCTGAGCTGAGGTTTACATATCTCTCACTAGACAGACCTCTCCGTACTAAGCCTGTAGTTATCAAAACCTGCCATCTGCACTCCTGAGAAAGCCAGGAAAAGGAGGAAATGCCAGTTTGCCCCTATATGCTCAATTCTGCTGTTGCTGCAGGCAACCTGGTGTTGCTCTGACCTTGGTGTGCTGGCAGACCCCAGGGACCCTGCCCTGTGAGACCACCTGCCCACCCCACCTCCAGCTGTGCAGTACACCTGCATTTAACATACTTTTGGAACCTTGGCCCACAAACAAAAAAAGCTTTCCCAGACAGCACATTCTCTGTAAACCTAAAAGCATTGGATGCTGATTCTTACAGAGCAACAATTTCTCTTAATGCAGAAGCCAAGCGGTACCAGCACAGCCTGGATGTGGATGCAGTGGTGCCTGGATGCATCCAGACTTTGCAGCTGATGGGATCTTCAAAGGAACAAGTCCAGATAGTCTCTAAGTGCTTGCAGCCCCCTCTTCCTCCAGCAGGTTGTCCCAGTCACCATCCTGCCATACACCTCCAGAGCTGGAATGCAGCCCCCCTTTGGAGCAGACCAGACTGTGGCTTACTGGGACTGTAGGAAGGGATGGATGCATTTCTCCCTCTTCATGGGGAAAGGGCTCCCTTTTAAAGCAGGCTGCAGAGGATGTGAGGCAGATGTGCCTCTCCAGGGAAAGGAGCACAGACTTAAAGTATGGAGAAGGAGTTTGCAACCCTGGCTCCACTGAAACAAATGTGAACGCTGCTAATGAATTTACAATGCAACTCAAATTTCCACTGCTCTTCACACAAGGCCCATCTGAACTAACATGTAGGGTTTGCTGAAAAAGCTGAGCTTTACCAAGCTTCAGTTCCCAAATTTGCAGATGGGTTTAAGCGCAGCAGCTTCTGCTCTGGACTCTTCTCAGAGCAGTTCTCATCATCAGGGTTGAGCTTAATGTAATGACTACAGGAACCGTTGCAGGAGGAAAAAAATAATTCAAGAAATTACATCCTTCACAGGATCTGCAGATGGCATGTTCCTCTCAGCAGTACCAAAATTGCTCAAAGGACAGTAGGAGACTCCCAGGAGATGCAGATAATGCCATCACAGCCAGGTAAAAAGAAGGAGGCAATGGATCATGACACAGGTGGCACTTAAAACAGACCACCCAGTGTTTTACAGGAAGGAGTGGGGGGAAAAAACCCCAACCAACCAAAAGAAGCATCCCACTGTGTGCAGACTTCATGACCTATGACCTTCAGCAGGCCTTTGCAGGGCCACAGCCTTCAGCTAAGGATCTGCTTAGCTGGAACCAGTCAGCAAACTATATAGTAACTGGAGGATGTAAAACCCTTGCAGGAAAATGCAATAAAATAAATAAAAATCAGCTGGGCAAGTTCTGTCTGACAACTCCTTTTTTCCCCATCCAGTACATTGCCATGTGGAGAGATGTGGTATGAATCAACCCATTTTGGCAGCACAAGACAAGCCAGGATGCATCACTGCTCCACTACATGGGGAACCCCCTCTGAAAGGCTCTGTTTACCCAGTGGGAGCCAATGCAATTCCTACACAAAGCCTGTAAGTACATTTAAAGCTGAAAAGTAATCTGAAACAGGTCCATTCTCCCCTCCAACTCCATAAATACAATCCAAACTGGGTCATCTCCTAACAATAAATGAATGATACTCACTTAAGCCTCCGCTACACTGCTGACATAATCGAGGTCCTTTCACCCTCCTTGTACTGCAAGTACTAAAGATGCTTTTGTACATCCTCTGAAGTACTCCATTTAAAAAACCATGGTAACTAGGGCACTGCATTCAGCTGCTCTTGGAAAGAAAAGCCATTCCCCTTCCCTCTCAATAGGCTCTTATGAGGCTTGGATAGAGAAAGTTGCCTAATCCAAACTTAGCTCCACCAGGATGGCTGGAGTTGGGTGCTGGGGATAGGGGTGAGCATGACTAACAGGTACCACTTGGGTCTGTGGTGTGACAAACACCAGTAACAGCATGGCATGGGGGGGAAAGAGAGCTATTACCTGTGTCCTGCATCTAAACAGCAGCCAAAAGTCCCATTTTAAGTCATCAAGTGTGACAGCACAACTGCAGCATTCAACAAGTAAAACATCATATTTTCTTTAAAAGCTATTGGGTGCTGCTAAATTTCTCAGGTTCTTTTTAGGGGATGACAGGATTATTCAGTTTCAGTACTTTAGCATGACAAGGACTACAGGAACCAAGAAGCAAGTTTTTCTGTTATTTTTGCATGGCAGTAAAAGTTTAAGGGCTTTTGGCGTTGTTTTATTTCTTGCTCATTCCAAATGCCTCAGAACTGTGAACTTTCCTGCATGGCAGCTTTTGAAGTTTGCCTGTTGGCACAGGAATCCTCCTCCTTTCTGGAATGGAAACATTCAGAGATGTGGGCACAGAGATCAGATGGAAAGAGCAAGGCAGCTCCCACTAAAAAGGCCATTTACTAGGAAAAAAAAATACCATGTAAAAAAGGGACATTTGTCTGAAATGGAAGGTTCATTATTTGTATTTTTAAAAAGAAAAACATTCATTAAAAAAAAACCCAAAAGACATGCACTAGCACCAGAAAGTCTAACAACTTTTAACATGACCTAACTGTTTCACTATTCCTTATATACAATTTCAGCAGACTTTTTCCAAATCCCACTACGTACTGCTATGGAGCCACATTCCAAGATTCAGGGTTTTAAAAATAGAAGCCTTTAACCACAACATCTGCAAAAATACCTTAAAAAAAAACCCAACCAAAAAGAGCCCTGTTCAAGTTCTCTCCTCTTATGGAGGCCAGTCCCTAACTGATGCACAGAAGCACTTTGAGCCTCTCTGGAAGAAGCAGTGTCAGATTCACAACAGCATTGCTGCACAGGACCTTATAACAAAATTCATGCCTGTCTGAAAGAGATACAAACTTGGGAGAAAACAGGCAGCTTTGAAGAACACATTCTTAAATGGGGAAACTGAGGCATGTAACGATTAGCCAATTCCTCAAACAGCAACAAAATGTATTTCTTTCTGGCTAGCACACTGTCATCTTTGCTAACACAGGCTGTCATGGTGAGAGACTTGAGAGGGTGAACTGAGGACAAGTGCAGCAGTTATCCTTGAATTCCTGACTCTGCTCCTCACACCATCCACAGTCACTTTTCAGGAGGAAAACGGGAGAAAACTTAAAAAGGAAAACAAGACAACAGTGTGGGAAAATGTCAACCAGACAGGTCAGCCTAGCTTGTGTGAGACATGGAGCCATAAAACCAGGTACAGTATACCTGGCTGCCTTGAGAGACATGCAGAGAATGAAGGTATTTGGAAGCTAAACCACTGTACCCTTATTTCCAAATATAAGGGAATAATATTTTAAGAAGTATTACAACTTACATATGAAGCAAAGAATAAAAGCTAAAATAACAAGGGGCGTGCATGAGATGCTCCCATTGTCACACTTCAATGTGTGCAAGAAATAATTAGGTTTCTTACAGCCAATATTTAGGGTTTTTTTTGGTTATTTTTCTTGAGACTACAAGAGCATTCTTCTCCATACAAACCTCACAGGATGAGAAAAAAAAAAAATAAAAAAAGGAAAATCTACCACTTTGGGGTATTGCTCTGTCGGGCCTCTGTTCATTTAGGCTTTTGAAGGTGGAAATTTGCTATGGGAATTAATGAAGAGAATTAACTCTGGAGCCTCCTGCTCCCTGTCATCTCTCCTGGGATGAGTACAGCAGCTCCTGGCTGCATCCCTCATCTCCACTGCGGATAAGGCAACTGGGAAGTCTGCTCACAGTCAAGTTTATGAATGTTTCAGCAATTGCCTCCTCCTTCGAGTAGCTGCCCAAAAGCTTACCCAAGCCCGGGCCTTCTGCCACACCATCCGGCTGCTCCAACTAATGAGCTCCTCTGTTTGTAAACCTGTGCCTTGACAGACTCTCTCTGCCACGTGGGCACAGAACGCTCACACAGCCACAGATGCTCCCTGCTCCCAACCTGCAGCAAGGCTTCTCCATCCCCTGCACCTTGGGGGACAGCAGCCCCTTGACTTCAGATGGACAAAGGCTGGCACTCTGCAGGCTCAGCTCCAGCCAGAAGGCAGAACGTCAGGAGTAAGTTCTCCAACAGCATTTTACTCCACCTTGCAAAGCCAGACTGTGCCAAGTTTCATCTCACAATAGAAAGGACACACGGGCACACCAAGCCCCACAGAAGTTTGGCTCCCAGGACCACTGATGCCAGCTGCACTGTGGCAAGTCACCTTGTTTAATGCAGAATGTCTGTCACCTTTGGTCCAGGCTCTGCTCCTTCCTTCAGGGGAAGGATATGTCCATGGCACAACTAAACTTCAACAGCAGAATTTTGGTGTAGTGTTGCCGCAAGGTTCTTCAGGAACACAAAAGACCACAGAAAGCTACTTGCACTTGGAGCAAAAGACAGAGAAGTCTGTGGTGGTTTGTTGTGGCATAAGAGAAAACAGCAACCAAATGCTTTTTGGAGAGCAGGTACCAGCTACCTGGTTCTGCTGTTTTTCCTAAAGAAACACCAGTCACATTCTGGTCCAAGGTGAAGAACAAATTCTGCATGTGCAGTGAAAACAAGTCTCACAGGAAACTACAACAGGTACTGCAGGACCACTCAGAAAGCAGGAGGAGAGGAAATGTCCCACCAATCCATCAGCATCTGATCAGGTAGGCAGCTATTTCCTCTGCTTAGACTCATCAATTAGTCACCTTAGTGCTTGGGAGCCCTTGCCATGGACAAAGGCCCTTCTCAATCTGACACAGGAATAGGCACCAGAAGATGGGGAGAGAGTTTCAAGGAAATTCCATTGGAAAGAGAAACCAAGACACACAGGGAAGTTTCACCAGAACAAGTTACCACATCGTTTTTACTCTATTGTTGTAGACAGATCTCCAATCCTCAAACATGGATCAGCACAGAAAAAACATAAGGCTTAGCAGAGAAGTAGAAATCTGTAGGCTTAACTTCTGGCCCACTCTCTTTCTCAACTCACCTGGAGCAAGAGCTGGCAAAGCTTTCCCATTGCCCCTAAAGGCCACACTAAGCAATATGCACAAAACAGAAATCCACAGACATTCAAACATAAATCTTTGCTGAGGGGAGATCAGAAAAACCTCCAGACAACACAGGAAGTTAAGCTGCTGTTACGTGTACTATCTACTGTGGAACATGATGATCAATTTGCTACATGCACCATTATTTCCATCAATTTTCATCTGGAAAATTTTAGGAAATGGGGCTGGTTATTTTCTTATCACAGCATTTGGAAAACTGAAACAAGATAATTTGTGGCTTTCAGTACTTTAAACTAAGTGAATAAATGGAGAGAGCAGACATCTTCTGTCTCTGTCTACAGGAATTGCTGAGATCATGCTGTTAGCTAACATCATTCTCACTTCGTTTTTGGCTGGAGAGGCAGACAGTGTAAAGGGGTGTCCAGTTACAGAATGGCAACACTGATAAATTGCCTGAAGTTTTAGCAAGAAAATAAATGCAAGATGTGCAACAAAAATGCCTGCTGAGTAATAGAAGTGGGGTCATGTGGGCATGTTTCTAAATTCCTCCTCGTCAGTACGTTCAACAACTCTTCCAGCTAGAAGCACAGAATGCTTTTGCGACTAAGTCTGACTTTACTCCAGTTTCTCTTCAATTAGAGGTCAGTTCTAATCCCCTTCAAAGCATCCACAAAGCATTTTTCTGAATTCAGACTCCAGAGCAGCACAGTCAAAGCAGACAGTGGATCATGATGAAATATTAAGCTGCAGGCACCCAAAAAAAGCTATCTATATACTGAGGCAAGAAAGAAAACAACCTGCAGGACCTCGTCTGGTGTAATGCAAACCATGCCAGGAGCAAAAAACAACTCTTCACAGTGAAAGACCATGAGACAGCAGATAAAAAAAAAGTTAACCAGAAGGAAGGAATACTCCTTCCAAGTGCTCCACAATTGTGTTGTGGCATGTTCTGCTACTCAGAGCAAGTTATATGAAGTGTCTGCAAAGTACCATGGAAACTGCAGGAGGACAACACCAGTACAGCTGTTAAGCCTCAAGACTCCTCCTTCCCTGAGGATCCACTCTGGCTGCTGCCAGAGGAGGGGACACTGGCCAACGTGGACCTTGGCTGGAGCCAGTGTGGCAGGTCTTCCCCTCTTGAGCTACCACACATAGGCATTACAGCAAAGCTGTGAGAGATTTGGGCTCCAGCATTTAAACCCTTTGACCTGGCATCTTAAGAGACTGTCTCAGACAGGGCTCTGAAATACAAGCAGAGCAAGAGAGGATCACAGATACTTCCAACTGTTCTTGCAGAGAGCATCTTTCCTGGACAGAGGATTCAGAAGGAAAATGTTTTCTCTGGTGCAGAGCCCCAGGCAGCGAGACAGGACATGCTGTGTTTTCTCCACAGCATGACATTCTGCAACAGAAGCTGCAAGTGTTCAAAGAGACAAGAACAAGTGCAACCCTTCAGCTACCAAAAGGCCAGCTCAAACTCCAGGACGGAGATTGCCAAAGCGTGACACAATTTATATCCAGCATCTACAACCACCAGCCCATTAGAAAAGACACACAGCCTCATGATTAATGGGTCACAAACTTTGTAGAGGAAATCTGAGAGCAAGAGGCATCTCCATCTGCTTGGACATCCCTGCCACACAGACCACTGCAATCTTAGATGGTGCAACAAGCAGATCGTGCTTACAAACCTCTTGCGCCACCAGACATGACAAACTTCCAGGAAGACACAGCAAGATCACCTCTCTACACCACAGCTTTCCCACACACAGCAAACCCTCCCAAAGCCATTTCTTGGAAGCTGATCCTGGAAGGCTGTGAAAACCAGTGCACTCACAAGGAACAGGGAGGCAGTGCTATGCACACTGCTGAGCTGAGGGAGCTTTAAGCCACTCTACTCCTGTACTTCTCAGGCAGCTGAAGGACCAGAGCACTGTTTTCAAGCCATTCCTCTGTTTCACTAAGTATCTGAGTCAAAACCTGGCACAAACAAACCTGCCAGGGTGTCTTGGGGTGTGTTTTGCCTCCAAAACAAAAATATCTTTCACGAACAATGGAAACATCCACTCGACTCTAAGGCTGCTCTGTCAGAAGATGCACAAATGCAAGGCCCAGGGAAAAGGTTAATGGCTCACACAGAGGACACTTCTATCTCCTTGAACCAGGAGCAGACCCAAAACCAGTAACATGGAGCAGAGATCCTTCTCCTGGTGGCAACCAACCCTCCAGAACAAATTAACAGCAACAAAATCAGACAGGCCTCTTCTTCTGAAGGTTCTTTAGCCACTTCTGCTTTGAGAGAGGAAATCATAAGGACTTTATGCAGATCATTCAACTTGTCCTCCAAGCCACAGCAGCTTGTCAGCATTCTGCCTGGGTGTCAGACACTGCATGTGCACATAAAAGGAATCATTTGCTCACTGCTTTGCTCACTGCTGTAGCTACTTTCCAACCAAGCAGACAAAATGCTTCTGATTTTTTGCGCTCCTCTTGTACTTCCCATCCTAGGCAGCTGCTTGAAGTGTTCATGCACACTAAGAGCACTGAGGTACTCTCACACCAGGTTACTCATTTCTGACTAGAAGTAGTCAAGAATTTTAAGGAATTAAAATGATAAGTTACCAAAATTTCATGAGGATTCTCTCACCAGTTGCTGGGTAAACAAAAAACTGAGCTCTGTGGACACTGCAGACAGCAATAATGAGAGTGATGACCACAATTAGAAACTGTGGGCCAGTCGTCTCTTGCTCCACAGAGAGGTGCAGATCAGCAATAAGGCACTAAACAGCTCTGGGGCTGGCGGGGACCACTCAGCAAAGGGTGTGAAACCCTTTGCTACGGGAAAGGTGCACACAGAAACATGCTATGCTTTGGGGCCGACAAATCCCTCAGCTGAGAAGGTTAAAACCAGGACATCCCATCAATGGAGTCTGTGCATTCATGGTCCTCCAGCTGTGAGAAAATGAGAGCTGACAGCAGTGCCAATACAAGCAGTCTGTCCTCTCTCCTGTTCACTAGGTTTACGTGCCGACGATGCAGCCTGTGGGCACATTATACCCCCTCTTTGTATTTGGCATCCAGCTAAAACAACCCTTTCTCTTCTTTCTTCTCTCACCTCAACACAGTTGGGCTTCTGGCATCTAGGAGAGTAACCAGAACAAACAGTCCTCCTGCTCCTGTGCTTGCAGGGATGCATCCTTAACCCAGTATTACAAATGCTATGGTGATAAAAACAGCAACCTCAGCATTGCTGCCTTGTGCTAGACTTTCAAACGAACCAACCCACCTCAGCCTGAAGTGCCCTGTGGACCAGGGCTCCTCTCCTGTTGCCATGGAGAGATGCTATTCAGAGTGGCCAAGCAAGTCCCTCAGCACTGCCACAAACCGGTGCCACACTCTGCTTTACTATGCAAAGTGAAAATAGAGGCCAATGCTGGAACAAAGTTTACTTCCTTCCTTCCTTCCTTCCCACAATACCTCTCATTGCATGAAAAACACAGTGAACAGAACCAGAGCTGACCTGGAGAGGCACATCTCAACTCTTCTACACAGAGCAAGACCAGAGTCTTGGCCTCCCAGCATCCTAGCTCAGCATCATCAGCCACTTCTCATCACCCAGCCTGCTTTTGCCTAGGACAGCACCACAGAACCATCTGTATCACCATCACACTATAAAGTGCCTGCCATCTCCAAGCTGCTGATTTCTGGCCAAAGCAGCAAGCCTTTAGAAGTCTGATGACTTGTTTTTGACTCCCTCACCTCTATCAGTTCATCTTAAGAGCAGATGCTTCCTTTGTTCGTTTTGGTTTCTGTTTTGTTCGGAGGTTTGCTTGCTTTTCTTATTTGAGCTGCTCTTAACAAAAAGCCCAGCTCCGGGCAGCGTGTGACCTGTGCATTAGGAAGGCCAGCAGACTGCTCTTTTTTGATCTGCTCATTTTCTTCTTCTCCATTTCCAGGGAAGGTGAACAGCCCAGCCCTCAGGAAAGAGACACAGCAATCACACTTACCTCAGACCAGCAGAGCATTTTAGTGCAGAGCTTGTATTGAGCTGCTGCCCTCCAGCATCTGCTCTGTAGACAAGAGCACACCAGGGGACAAGCTCAGCAAATGGGCAAAGATGACAGGTCCTTGCCTTTTTGCTGCAAAGGGTGTCCCAGAAATTCTCTCAAGAACATCCAGTAAGCCTCTGTTCCCTTGCTACTTTCATAAATTGAAATGATAGATTTGGAAGGAAAACAATATGTAACTGAAATTAATCTAAAGACTTCTCTTTGTTAGGGTCTCATTTTGACAAAAAAGGAGGTGATTGTCCAATTTACAGATCAATGCAGCTTTATAGAGTTCTCAGTAAGTACAATCACTGTAACTTTTCAAGTGCAGTCCAACATCTGATCCTTCATTAGATATATTCATAGTTAGGTACAAATATGAACAGTTACATCTACAACTGAGGCTTTAGATAGGTAAAAATTCACACTGTATACCTTTTGCAGGGTGTTCTTATCAATACATGCATCAAATTTTCATGTGTACAACTATTAAGAAAGCATTAGGCATCTTATACCTGGTCTGGTGGAAGGTGTTCCTGCTTATGGCAGAGGAGTAGAATGAGATGATCTTTAAGGTCTCTTCCAACCTAAACCCCTCTGATTCTATGCTAAATTATTACCACTGGGTCTGTTTTCTCCCACATCATCCTTGCAGCTTTTGCAACCTGGTTAGGAACAGCAGGGGATTATTTTATCACAGATACCAATACAAACACGAGGGAGGAAGCACAGAAGAGAGGAACTGCCTGGTACCTCTGCAGCATGCCAAACTGGAAGGATGGAGCCAAAGAGAGCCTCAGTTTGTATAGGAGTGGTTTTAGCTAGACAAGTATACCACTATCATTACCTCAACAGCATAATTAATGAGTTATGGCAAGATTATAATAACAGGCTCTTTAAAAGGTGTGCCAGCTGCCAACCCTATCTGTATCACTTTGCATGACAAAGCGTGCCAAGCCTGATATTCTGCTCAAGCAATGGAAAAAACAGGTTTTCGGGCAGATCCCCAGGACAAACACTCACAAGCAGACACAGCAGCTGGTTTTTCCACAGACGCCGAGAGACAAGCATGCTCACAGGCTTTTCCATACACAGACAGACATACAAAGTCCCTTGACTCAAAGTTTAATTCAAAGAGTTTCCATCAGGAAAGCAGGAATCTCTTTTACAACAAGCCTGTCAAACCTCCAAGGCTAAAAAGCTCAAGCATATAGTCCATAGGCTTTTTTTTTCCTTTTTCATTTATTTTTTTAACTCACAATTAACATACTGATAGCCTTGGCATCAGGCACTTACAGAAACGTTCTCTCTCCACACTAACAGTAAAAAATATTCAAGAGAACTTTGTAGTTAAGGTACAGGATATGCTAATTTAAACACAACCCAGCCTGGTTGGGATTTTAATACACCAGGAAAAAAAGAGTCAAAGAGAGAAACCACTACAGCATGGAGATGTCTACTGATCCTCTTGTCTTGGTTGTCTGAAAGGCATCTTCCTTTTGGTGGCAGAAAGAGAAGGAAACAGCATTTTCACTCAGAAATAATATTCAAAATGTCAAACATGAGTCCTTCTGAAAATTACTTTTTTTAAATTGACCTCTAATTCCAACCAGATTTTTCAAGAAGAGACATCATCAAGTTCTTATTCTACCTTAGGCACTTTTAGGTAATGATGACAACACCTACCTAAGGGATGCTGCAGTGCCAGGGTTAGGTCCTTTAGTAAATTACCCCTTCATTTAACCTACACATAAAGCCTTCTGAAGGCTGAACACCAGTATTTTTGGCTGGTATCTGAAAACAGCCAAAGGAAGAACTGCTTCAAGCAACCTTAAGAGAAACTGAATTAAAGAAGGAAAGAAAGTGCATATTTTCCTATGGAAATAGAAGTCATCACCATGCTTGGAGTATTACTCCAGGTCAATATAAGCAAACAGTTGTGAAGAAAATGGTCTTTGTACTTCACACTTCAACATTGTTTTGAAGAGAAATTACTATTACCCCTCCACATCTATCACAAATCTCCTCAGAGGGGCTGATACAGAATGGCATGATTTGAAAGGAGAAGAGGGGCTGAAAAAAGGAGGGTGAGCTCCTCTCCTCTGAGACCAAACCATTGCCAGCAGCAAGCATATATTGCTGTCCCACTACAAAACCCAACCAAGAAAAAGCATCTTCCAAAAATACCCAATGGTTTTAACTGAGATTAAAAAAACTTGAGTTTGCAGTTTATACACACGAACTTGGAAGAGATGCTCTGGGAAACATTCTTCTTTTGTGGTTTCTCTAACAGCATCATCATTACATCATTAAAGGGGAGAAACTAATTCCTTCAACATGCATCCAGCCTCTAGTCTCTTAATCCAAACACTTCTCTATTGCCATTTTAAAAAGTCAGATGACATGAAGGTTGTTTTGACTAGAAAACACATCACTGGTTTCTCCCATGTGGATTTTATTACAAAATTCTGTTGTCACACTAGGAGGGAAAAAAGCTAATTCAAAGGATGAAAGAGAACAAGGACTTGAGAAGAGGTTATTAATCTCTACATATGCCCCATTCTCTCCCTCCATCCTCTTTCCCCCCCATCTCAAGGGGAGCTACAGCCACAGGAGCACATTGTTTGTCAGAGCGTACCCAAGTTGGCTGGTCAGCTGCAACAAGTACTGGAATTGCATGTTTAGACAGTTACCACTCAGGAAACCTATCTCCTGAGCATCACATCACACACTGCAAACGCTGCAAGGTCATGGCAACGTGTGACAGCTGAGAGGATCATAGTGACTTGCTGTGGTTGGTGCCTCACATCCTGTCCCTAAGCAGCCGGCTCACCACAACCCTCTCACTGCTGGATCAGCAGACTCCCGGTACCCAACAGGCCAGGAGACCTTGTGCCTGCTCAGCAAGACCAGTGATCATTAGAAGAGAGGGGAAGAAGTCAGACACATCCAAGGAAACATCACTGCTGTGCTACAAGTACCGTATACCTGGGCTGATGTAGTGCAAAGCTGTTCACTGCTGTTGCAGTGGAAAAGGGAAAATCCAAAAATGCAAATCAACCTCCATCTCAAAAAAAACAATATTTAGTTCTATGAGAAGCTGAGTGGATAAATTCTTTACAGCAACTCATTTTAAATTAGGAAAGCAAATTTAAGTGTTTGCACAGCCAGATCATCATGCTCTGAATAAACCAAGGGAGCTTTGTAGATGTACGCCATGCTGACCACAAGGTTCTGCTTCTGAGTGCAAGGTAGGTAGAGGCACTTGGGTGCAAAGCTATGTATGTAAGCCGGGCAAACACATATGCATAAAGATCCTATTAATAACCTGTTATTTCTGCAGGGAATTGGGGGAGTTTGAAAATAGGCATTGGTCTGGAAGAGTGGAACAAGCTTAATGGGTGGAATGCTCCATAGAAATCGGTAGTAGCAGGGTATGTTGCTAGAAATGTTTCAACAAAAGTTGAAACAAGGTTATGAAGTCCTGCTCAAAGGTGCATTCAGCACGATCTTAACTGAAACTGGCCAAAATGAAGCAAAAGTCACGCAAGAACCACACTTTCAGAAACTCCACCGTGAGTGCTGCAAAGAGCTTTCCTGCCTGGAGCTTTGAATATGAGGCCTTTTATAACAGGAAAGAAATATTTTCTGCAAAGTGACCCAAAAGACTCCAGAAGTATTTAGGAGACTGCTTTCCCTTTTTGTCAAAGTCAAAAGGGGAAAAAAAAGCCCATAACAGTGGAATACAATGTGAACAATGCTGAGCTATTCATTTCAAAATGAAAGCTGCTTCTGAGAGAGAAGGGGAAATACCCACCACAATAGCTTCGGAAAACACTGTCTAAAACACTCAGGAAAAGAATAAAAGAAGGAAAACATACTTTCAGAAATCAAGAATGATAAAAGTAACACAGAAGAATTACAGCAATTGCATGCTAGGAAATAAAGACCAAAAAGAAAATCACCATGGTCGAGCCATTTATCCCAGCTCCCATAAACCTGTTTTTCACTCTGTTTAATCCAGGACTGCATTTAGTAGAAAACTGGCACAGGGGTTTTGGCAGCTGCTGGCACTCACACCATGCAGGGCTCCACCCCCTGATTCTCCCCACTCCAATGCTCCCACAGCTTCCACTTGGATGTGGGACAAGCCTAGCCACCACACCTGGGCTGCTGGCACCATGCCAGGGCAAAAAAACAAGGAGTGAAGGATTGATTGTCAATCCTCTAAAAAAAATCCTCTTTGAGATAGATGCAACTTGCTAAATCCCCAGGGGACCATGCTTCTTCTTGGTGTGCTTCTCACCATGCAGCACGAAGGTCTGGAAACACGTGGGGCTGATGGCAGCACTGGCAGCACCATCGAAGGCTGTGCATGTGCCTGGCTCTGCCCTCCTGAAGAACCCTTTGACAGTCTCATTTCCACTTAGCATGACCACTGAGGCCCCAAAAACAGCTACCCTAGAAATTATTTTTTTAAGAAGAAATGCATATTTCAGGAATGAGTTAATACACTTGGAAGGAAGCATTAGCCACCTCCTTGTACTGGCATCTTTCCAGCCTCCCAAAGCCTACCAGTAGCCCTGCCACAGTGATTTTGCAGGGTTAGATAAATAAAGAAGGAAATGCACAAAATTCTAGAAACTTACCAGAATCCTTTGCCATTTCAGGTTGCTGTTTTCATCTTTTTTCTCAGCCTCATCTTCCTGCACCCTGGTACCCCGGTGCGGGACCCTCCAGCATCCTCCCCATTGCCCTTAGTCCAACCACAGCTGCACAATGGCCAGCTGTGACTTAACTGCTTCTTCTCTACAGCTAAAAGGCCAGGGGTAATGCAAGACCACTCAGATTTTATGGACTGCGCCATCCACAGCATCCTGGAAATCAGCAAGGGGTCCAAGCAAGAGGCTGTAACTTCAGTTTCATCAGTCACCAGCACACCAAACCCATGTTTTTCAGCAATGCTATTGTTCTCCTCCCCTTCCCCTCTGCCACAATATCTCAAAGACCTAAAAACACCTATTATTTATCAATCCAGCAATTCTGAGAGCTACTTAGGAGGAAAAACCACCCCAACCCTTATCAGAGGAGACCAGTAAGACTCCAAAGCAGCGCATTGGCACCTGTCTGGAAAAAGTAGAACCACTCAGACAGTCTCAAGGAAGGAGTAAAACATACCAAAACCACCCTTAACGAAAGCTCTACCTTTTCTCTGAGGAAAACAAACAAGTGAACTACATGGAAAGTCAGCCAAAAAGAAAAAGTAACACAATCCCTTGTGAACCAATAACATACAAGAAAGCCTGCTGCATTCTCAGCTTAGAGAGAAGAAGCAGAATATTCTTACTGTTTAGTTTCTTTCGAAATCTGGGATATGGTTTTTTTGCAAGCCTGGATTTCACCTGAGGGTAATGCAAAAAGGAATATAAAAAATCCCAATATGAATGACAACTGAAGAGCAGCCATCTGTGTGGGCGTCTCTTTCCAAACAAAACTTGGAGTGAAAAGGCTTTTCCAATGAGCCAGCCAAGAAAAGGGAAACTTCATCAAGAATCACAGTGGGATCTGCCTGGAGAGTATGCTGCATGCAAGTACCACGGCTAATACCACTCCCCCTGCCCACTACCAGCAGTGTCCCCAAATGTCCATCTGTCCACTGTTCCTGATCCTCTCTTTTAAAAACCACAGTGAAAGCTGGGGAGGACACAATGTGTGGCAAGTAATTACAGAGCAAAGCAGAGCAGAAGCACCTTTGGGGATAAGCAGTGATTCAGGCAGTCACCAAATGCTGACCCTCGATGAGGGCTGCATGAGGAGTCTGCTTGTGAAACCAAGCTGAGGGACACTGGCACAACTGTGCTGGGAGGGCTGGGTAAGCACAAACTATGGAATGCCCACAGTACTGCTCACCTGCACTAGACAAAGGTTTTAAAAATGGCAATCTGAAGTCAGCTCCGTTCTTTGCTGCGGGTAACCCAGAGACTGCTGGAATTCCCACTGCTGCACCCTCCCATGCAGATGTGGGTTCCAGCATTCAGCCACAGGCGCAGCAGCTCCTCACCTGCCCCAGTACCTGGGACTGGAGGCTGCCAGCCAAGTTCAGCTCCCAGACTGCTTAAAATCCAGCCCATTTGCAAGGCACAGGGTCAAGCTAGAGCAGATGGAATCCTGAATTCGGCTGCTCAACCTGCATCCAACTCCTTCCAGAGCAGCTCCTGTTACATCACCAGAGACAGGGTATCGATTCAGACATTAGCAGTTTACATGCACATTTGGACCAACCCAGGACAGTGATTTTCAGTGTCTCTGCCAGCAGATTACAACATATGCCCACATACTTTAAGCATAGTTCAATGATATCAGCAAAAATTCACTGATAGAAGAAATATTTCCCTATCAGAGTACTCAGAACTCAAGGTGGAGTCATCTCCTCCATAAACTCACCCATCTGGAACAAAACTCTCCTGAGCATCAGGAAAAAAGCTGACTCTGAGATTCCCACTCATTTTGTAGCAAGCCACTCTAAGAGCAAATCGAGCTGAATATTGACATGCTTAAGGCCATTTAAAGCAGAGGCTGGCTCTCCTAACATCTCAGTGTTCTTCCAGCCTTGGAGGGCAAAAGAGACAGAGTAGTAGTTTCTTTTGGGTAGAAAGCAGTAATAAGATAGGAATTTCCCTGAAATAATTAACAATGTAAGGAAAAACCACAAAACCCAACGACCCACAAACTTTCCCTAAGGAAAAGCTTTAAACTTGCAAAGTCTCTACATCCACAGGCCATCAGGTGTATGGCAAGCACAGGGCCAACTGCTGCATCAACACTGGGGCACACAAGATCATCTGCATCCCACATGGACAGGGGATTTGCAAATAGGTTTGCAACTAGGAAGTCCCCAGGGAACTAGGGAAAATTGAAGAGCTAAAACAATCCTGATTGGCCAGCTAATACAGATATTTTTTAACAGAAAGATAATAACAGGCCTTAGGAAGACATGAGCCCCCTCCCCTATGGAGAGAAGAGTGTCATTTCGGCACTTATTTTTTCCTAGTCTTCTCAGGAAGCTTGGCAGGAAATGGTAGAGACTTCCCCCACTGCAAAAATTCTTTCATCAGGTTAAATTAGATTAATTCCTTCAGGAAGATTACTGCTTTAGGCAGTTGATGAGTGCTTCTACCTTGATTCTCATGGTGCTTCTACCCCAACGACTGAAACACAACTTAGAATTTTGTTTCATCCCCAATACTTTCACGAAGATGCAGGTCTGTTACCTGCAGGCAGCATATACCCACTTGGACCAAATGCAGAATACACTGAAATTCCTAGTGTTACTTCCTCTCTTTTTTTCTTGTTTCCAAACATTCGGAAAAAATTGGAACTGAAGGATTTCTCCTTGTTTTCATAATGGAACCATGACAAATTGTCTCTTGGGTTGTTGGGGCAGGGAGAAAAAGAAAGATAAAGCAAACTGCTGGAGTCAACCTGCAGCAGGAAACAAATAATTTACATGCCCACATGTGGAATCAACTCTCATTTTTTCAGAGAAGTAAGTACCAAAGGCTTTGAACACAGTTATCCACTCTCTGGCATCATTCTCAGATGTCTGGTGCTTGCAGCACTACCAGCTAACGGTGACAAAGACAACTCTGTAAAAGGAGTGGTGGAAATGTCTGACGTGGTACAAGACCAAGAAGAAAATATACCTGCACCTCTGAAAGGCTGCTGCTCATGTGAGAAAGCAGTACAAGACCCAGAGTGGTTAGAAGCAGTTGGTGAAAGCAATGAAGCATATGAAGGCAGTTTGTCCCTGGAGCAGCAGCTGGGGAAGAGAGAAGACAGCTGCAGCACTGCCCCCAGGACATCCCATGTGCCACTCTATTCATTTCAGGGTATGTGACAAAGGTACTCAAACATGGGCATGATACATTCCATACCATGAAAAAGCTCAACCCTCAGTGAGCCTCCAGGGGCCCCAAACATGGGTGCAACAGGACAGCACAAGGTGCTGCAGGGACACAACTCTTACCATGGACGCTGCAGTTAAGGTGACTTCACTAATTCACTGCTCAGGGTCAGGCCAACAGGTTGGCTCACTGACCACCTGCCCCTGAGCAGCACTTCCCACCACTGCTGGTTAACCTCTGTGGCAGCTGTCAAAAGGAAAAGCAAGAGCAACCCACACTGAGTTACCCACTGCAGCAACACAACACTGTTCCAACCCTTATGCTCTCACAACGGTGTCCTAAGCTGGTTTTCAAGCCAGCATTTAGCTTTTTTGCTAGCTAATATAACATTTCCTCTCCCTTCCCCCAGTCCAAGGATTTGGCAAAATTGCTTCTTCTGCAAATCCTGCTGCAAATGCTGAACTTTTGCCAGTTAGACAGGGAAAGTCTTGACTAAAAATAAACCATGTTTCAGAAAATAGATCTTCTTCCAGTACAATTAAGTAGTAGATAATGCATGCAAGCAGATCTGTTAGAAGAACACAGCCTCCAGATTTGCATAAGAATCTCATCAAGCTCAACAGACAGCTGCAACTCCTGTGACTTATCCCATCTTAACAAGAAAACAAGGCGGGGAGAAGAAAAGGAGAGAGGTAAGGTTGAGGGTGCTGAGCTAAATCAACTTTCCAGCTGTGGTGGCAAGAAGAGAAGTGCCGCTACCACCACTTGCCTGCACCCCCAGTGAACCAAGCTGGTCATAACCCCCAAACCCCTCTCCTGGGAGGGAGAGGATGAAATTCCCTGCATGGTCACTACAGAAGGTAAGAGTTTGTCACTGGAAATCCGTGACAATTCAGGCATGAGAAGGGAATGACCTGGGATTTTGCCGCCTGAGTCACAGGATTCTGGGACACTGACTCAGAGCTGGCTCCCCCGACTCAGACACACCTGCAGCAGCTTGCTAGCAAATGGAGGCACTCTTACCTTTGCTGTTCCCATTCTTATTGTGGTTTTTCCCTTCAAGAAGAGGGCTTTTACAGCAGAAAATTAATTGAAGAAAAGGAAAGCACAAGGAGAAGGCTGGCATGGGAAGCACAGGCAGTGCTCAACTAACCAGCTCTGCTTTCAGCTCCAAAGTGGAAGGCATGTTTGCTTGCATGCTGTGATAAACCCCAGGAAATATAGGGGAATTAGGTGGAAACAGCTCCACCCTGACTCCTACTCCTCCAGCACATCTGCGGCACCACCCAGACAGTCCCAGATGAACCAGGTTTTCAAGAAAGATCTCTTTCCATAATGAATCCATTTCAATTTTTTAGGGATCAAGAAAGCTTTATGCAGCAAGTTATAGTTATATCCTTATAGAATAAAATAGGCCATTCAGGCAAGCTAAATGCAAGGCAATGCCATTTTGATGGGAGCCATGAGGCATGGATGCTTGCATAAGGAGCTTCTTTTGCTCCTAGGGCAAGCTGAAGGCTCAAGCTTAGCGTGCCAGGCCAACCTTCCTTGTCCATTAATACTCCCACAGCAGGATCATCCACCCACTTTTCAGACCTCCCCCAAGCAACCACAGATGGCAAAATATTCCACTCCAATTCCAGTTGCACACACACCTCTGATCAGCTGGGAACACAATTCCAGATAATACAATACTGACTGCAACGCAGCCCTATATTTTCCCCTCCTCAAAGTAATCCAGAAATTGAAATTGAGGTGCAAGCACACCTGCTGGTAGCATAGCAAAGGGCATCACTGAAAGCATGTTTGGCATCTCAGGGACTTCAACTGACTCAGGCAATGCACTTGGAATGTCAAACAGTTGCAAAGAGCGCAGATTAGATTTTTCATTTGAGCACTGATGCCTTAAAGCATTTAACAAACCAAATAACACAGGCAAAAGGATGCACAGGGCAGCGCAGGGGAGGCACTCCTCCACTGCTCCTGAGAGCAATCAGTGGCAGAGCAGAGCAGTAATTATCCAGGGAGGAATAAGCTGCTGCAGGCTGTTCTTGCCATCCATTAAGGAAACAACAGCAGATTTGTTCATGGTTGGATACCAAGACGCACAGAGCTCCCTCCCACCCCGCTCGGGACGCACGCCGCGGGGCAGCTGCCAAAGGCTGGCTGAGCAGGAGGGCGCAGCCGCCGCCTGCACAGCCTCGAGCTCGGCCGGGATTCCCCAGCCGGTGCTCCAGGAAGGAAAAGGCAGTGCCTGTCTTAGCAAGGAGCATGGCCTCCCTGGAGCTGCTCTGCAGCAATGCTGTTTGCCAGTCCTCTCCTCAGAGGGCTGTCAGCAAGGCTAAATGCAAAGCTTATCTTCTGCCTGGGTGTTTTCACAAAACCTCTGGATGGAAAAAAAACTATTCACTGCACAGCAGTCTGCACCACAGGATCCATTCCACACCCATCAGGCAAACCCTGCACACATTTCACCCCTGGCCACATGCAGCCCCTCTTCCCCTCACCAGGAACAGAACAAACATACCTGTTCAGAGCATCAGCTTCTCCTATAGCACTGACAAGGAGCCAGAACACGATTCCCATCGGCATACAGGAACTGGCAAATCCTGTAAGCATTAGAGAGAATAGTAATTAGTGATATTAATAAGAGCTGGCTGCTGAAAGGGAAGGATGCCAAAGCAATCTCGCGAGAGTTGAGAGGGTGTTAGATCCCTGCCCTGAACACACTCCTGTTCAGCCCTGGCATCACAGCAGAGGTACATGGCATGAGGTTGTCAGGGGACTTCTCCAAAATCACAGAAGGAAGCCAAAGTAAAAGGCAAGATGATGAGTCCCAAACCGAGGCTGTTCATCCAGTAAAGCCTCCTCAACAGCCAGTGCACTGAAGATAACATCCATGTGCAGGGGCAGAAAAGAGGCTGGTAAATGCGATGGAAGGGATCACCTACAGTGCCCCTACTGTGCTCCCTGAGATGCTGCTGAAGATCTGCTCCTCAGCACCTGTGTAATTTCTCCTATTTTGCAGAGGAGGCAAATCCCACATGATGTCAGAGCCAGGCTGCTTCCATTTTTTCATCATCAAAATTGATTCATCATTATGGTTGCATAATAAAAAAGGCTTTATATTTTCTACTAATGGTTGTGTAAAGCTTTTGTACCCTAGTCACACAGATGACATTTAACCAGTACTGAGCAAGAGCTGTGAGAGAAGTCACCTCTGCAGGTTACAAAAACACCTCACTTTGGGCACTTGAAGTGCCTGCCACAGAAAGGATAGCAGAAATGTTTTACTGGAAACAATTCTAAGCAGCCACAAGGAGAAGTTTTTCAGATGATACTACTGAAGCACAGGTCACCACATCTAATGCAATTTTACTTTTCTCATCCTGTTCATGCAATTGTTTGGAGATAGCAAGGAACATGGTGGATGAGGGCCCATCCTCAAACACACTGTAACACAGAGAGGACCTGGTAGCTGAGGGAGGTAAGGAAACAGTGAGACAACGTCTCTAGTCAAAACACCAAACCAGCAAGAGGAAGGTACAGAATCAGCCTGACAATGTCTCATGTACTTCCTGCCAACTGGACCTCATTATGTACTGTGAGAAAACTTACTCATGCAGCACAACGGTTTACCTTGGACTGAGAACAAGAGACTTGCTTGCTTTCCCCAGTCTCTGCAGGTGATTCAGAGACCTGTCATTGCCAGCTGGTATTTAAAGAACTGAGAAAAAGTCTAATCCATTCGTGGTTCTCCCGCACTCACTTTCCCCTTTCCCATTATAGAAGGGCTGAAGGCATTTCTAAGGATGAAAACAATGCTTAAGTCCACAAGATCACTGCATAGACCTTGGACTCCAGCCTCAATCACAAACTAACCAACACTCTGTTGTTCTACATCAACCAAAACACAGAAGTTATTTACTCCTGTTATGTACCCCCAGGAGGGTTCTGTTGCTCTTTTGAAGCCAGTAAATGAACAATGTTCAGCAGCTCTACAAGGACAGAAGCAACAGAACAAATCCAACCTGGCCAATAATCTTCAGAGATAGCTTATACATAAAGGTACAGAAATCAAGGAAATCCATACCTTAACTTCACATGGCTTAAATCTGAAGGGGCACCGCTTTAGCTTTGTAGGACTTCATCTGCACTGGTATTGACCCATGCCTGCACCAGACCTCAGCACATGGGGAGTATCAACACGGCTGCCATACAGACAAGCTTTTCTCCCTTCCTCCTCCAGCTCCTTTTCCATTTAACAACTTTCTCAATGCAATTCCTACTCTTAGACAATGCTGCAGAAATATCACTGGCAAAGTTCTAAGTCCTCACTTCCCAGTAGTGCCAAGCAAGGCAAAAAGAGATGCCTGAAGCTTTCTTAAGTGCTGCTGCATTTAATCAAAGCCATATGAAGGTGGCCTAGCTTGCCTTCCCAAAGCAACTGCAGCTCTCAGACAAAGCATTTTGTCCCACAGCAGACAAATATACTGGACACACAGCAGAGTGCCAGGGAATCAGACTGCTCAGCCTCCCCCTTGGTTCCCAAACTTCCTTCTTGTACTGACCAGCAGAATCACTTGTCCCAGGGCTGCTCCTCCCCAAGACACAACCAGACTCCAGGCAATGCAGAGCATGGATGACACACTCATGAAAGCTAAGCTCCTCTGCCGCCTTCCTGCAGCTCCAACTTGTCCATGAAAATATGTATTTTTCAGCTTCACCACCCCAGCAGACCCTCTCTGTCCTTGGCCAAGAGGACTCCTTGCTCGTTGAAGACTGAAGTAGTGCTGAAGAAACATGATAACCTTTTGTTTCATCTAATGCAGCAAACAAAGATTCGCCAGAGTTCATAGAAAAGTTATGAAGCAAGGCAGCAGAGGACGCAGTGATACTGGGTGGCTACAAAGATGGGGCATCCACACCTTCTGGGGGCAACATGTCCCACTGCCTCATTATCCTCATCACAGAAAACTTCTCCCTTATATTCAATCTAATATTCTTCTTGATACATTCAGCAGTAAGCTTTATTTAAAAGCTGTGCTCTAAGTCCTCCCAGAGGGAAACCTCCCCAGGGTTAACTGGGAAGCCAAACTCTGCCAGCATGTACAGAAAGCCATCAGTCAGCAGTGCCCCATAAAGGCCTCTTCCAACACCGTAGCCTCCCAGAAATATTAAGGCACTTGGCAATCCTTGTTACCCTTTTACATGGAAGGAAACTGGAGTAGAAGCAGGACATGATCTACCAGGGGCTATGCAGCTGCTCTTCAGCAAGCCATGCCCACTCCCCCATGCTCATCAGCCCAACTGATCCAAAACTACCCTCCACTGCCACAGAGTCCTGCCTTTTCCCTCCCCCCACTTCTATGCATCCCTGTCATCTCTACACTAGAGGTAGCAACCATCATTTCCTTGATCCAATGGATCCCAAAAATAAGAAAATAAAGGGGAAAAATTTCTGGCAGGAGAACACCCTGAGATCGGCTAAAGCTGATGAGAAGCATGACCTCAGAAAGATGGCACAGTGGTACATGTGGAAACCTAGATGAGGCTTCAACCCATCATATATTTGTCTTTGCACAGGAGTAAGTCATGTAAAATCAGTTTAACAGCTCCACTCACTACTGAGTGTGCTCAGTCACCCACTTTTCGAAAGACCCATACAAAACAGCCTGGTGACTTGCTCTCTGAGATCTCTGAACAAGGCTGATGCACCCAAGCAGCAACACACCACAGCTATGCAAGCCTGGCAGTTTTACATTTTTAAACCAAAATTCCTCCAAGAGGTTTGGGGATACTTTTTGGGGGGGAGGGAGTTGTTTTGTCATAGCTGAAGGCTGTTCTCAAATGGTTTCCAGGAGCAGAAGAGCAAGGACAAGCATATGCAAAGGATCTAGCAAAAGCTCTTAAGCAAAGCAGACAGCAGGAAGCTCAAAATAAATACGCAAAGCCCTTTGCAGTACCAAAGTTCAAATCCATCTGGCTTTTTCTAAGGCTGTCACGGCAGCCCATAGGGGGATTTTCCAATTCCTTGCAGAGAAACCCTGGAAAATAATGATGGAAAAGTAGAAGCATAGGCTCAATCTCTAAGCCAGACCTTCATCCCAACACATGACCAACTTGAACAGCACCGGGAGTGCGGAAGGAGGAGCACAAGACAGCCCCGCATGGCCCCCACAGGCTGGCTTGTCCCCAGTGCTGAGAAGCCTGAGCCCTCTCCACCCCCACCCTGCTTCCCCTCAGGCACAGGTGTGGATGCAGGGGTTGCAGCAGACACAGGTGCAGCTCAGGGTACCTGTCAGAGGGGCTGCCAGCACAAGCTTTCACACGCCAGCCAGTCACCTCACCTCTGAAAGCAGCAAGAGGCACAGTCCCCACCTAAACAGTGCATGCCACAAAGCTGCACTGAGTGCAGGGAGCCGATCCATCAGCTTGCCCAGAGGTGCCATCCAAGCATCCCAGCAGCAGTCTGACAGAGCTCCCCACTAGCTCCTTACAGAGGGGAAGGAGGCAGAGCTAATCCTGCCTTGTTTTTCTGAATTACACAACATTAGTCACACAGGCTCCTGCCCCAGGGCCCCCAGGCAAGCCATGCTTTCGATGGCTGCTGCGTGCTCCCACTGAAACCACCAACTCTCGACAGGAACAGACAAGCACAGTTCAAAAACTCACATTCGAGCCTCCTTTACACACCTTTCACAAGAATACCCAGAGCTGCCCTTCCACTTAACACAGCTCTTTTCTGCCCCCCACCAGAAAAAGCACCAAGTTACTCGAGTTTCCATGGCATTAAAATCAATTAACTAGCTAGACATCTCACACTGACCTGTTCCCAGTTTTTCTAATAACTATTACCATGCAGACCACATGCATACCCCCAAAAGATCCCAAAGCATCCTTAAGAAAATCACGGACTTTGTAAAAAAGTTCAAGCTTTCATCTCTGCAGAAATGCATCTTAGTTAAAAAAAAAACCAAAAACCAAACCACAACAGATCAATTCAGGTCAATTTTTACCAAGAAGAGCTTCAGAAGCCAGCTGCAGCTTGGTGTAACCACAGAGCTCACGTGAGGCAGGACACAAGAGCCATCACGTCACACATCCAACATTCATGCTGGGGACCTTCCAGTTGCCTGCATGTCACCTCCCAGCCACAGGGACTTGGGGCAGAGCACGGCTCCTCAGCTTGCAGGGAAAAGCAGCTCATTGCACTCACCAAGACACCCGTGACCACTGATAACAGATGGAGGCAATGCCCACACCTGTTTCTAAGCACAGAAAGCTGCCAGAGCAATCGAGCGAGCCGAGCCCGTCAGCTGCACCTGCACAGAGGTCTCTTGGCCTGTGCCACAGCTCTGCTCTCCCCACCGGCTTTGCAGCACCAGCAGGAATCGCTCTGCAACAGTTTTGCAAGCAGATGCCTGCAGCGGAAGCAGCCTCTGGTGCACAGCCTCCTTGCTCATTTTAATGCTGTTTCTTGAAATCAAACAAGAACAGCTAAATTCATTCTCTCTGAGCTTGGGCAGGATACTGGCTAACCCAATCTTTTCATTTCAGTCTGCCACTTCCAGCAGTCAAAGAATATGGAGCAGAAACATTGTTTGAGCCACAAACTAAAGACCAAGGATGCATTTCCCAGGGGCAAATTACTCTCCTGCCCAACCTCTCTGGGAATGGACCTCTCTGTCCATTCAGCTGTCCACGTGTCAGATCCAGCACTGTGCTGTAGGTGATGTGCAGTCTCCCAAGTACTGATCTGCTTGGATATGCCACAGGATGAGGTCAGTGGAGATACAGCTGGCATCCATGCCCAAGGCAGGAAAGCAGTAAGGGAAGAGATCCCTGTAAAATCCAGACAAAAGTCTTGAAAAACTGTTTCCTTGCACACAAAGGAGCCTGACAATAGCCCACTGCCAAAGAGGGGCAAAGACATCCCCTGCCCCTTCTCCCTCCTGTTCTCTCCAGTCTGCTGGAGGGAAAAGCTTGGGCTGTCATGGAGCCTCTGCTTGCCATCAGACTGAGTGCTGGCACATAAGAGGACAAGATGACAACAATTTCCATCCACAGCTTTGGATGTTAAAAGCACAACGAAGGCAATGCTGCAGAAAAGAAAACTCCCTGAATTCTCACAAGCCCATAGAGAGCCAGAATAGCTGAAGGGATGTATAGACCAAGCCTGAAAGCATACACACACTTGCTGAGCCCACCCCTTGTATTGACACACATATGGCGCAATTTTTTCCAGAGAAACTGGATTACAGCACCCTGCTTTAGGAGGTGACTAATCACACTTCAAACACATCAACTGGAAACAAGTTCAGCCCCTTCAGTGGTTCAGGTCTTGTGAAGCTTATTGGTTTTCTCACCTACATGTTACATATGCCCCCTTCTCACTCCAAATTCAGCTTCCAGTTCCACCTGCTGCACCTCATGGCATCTTTCTCTCGCTGCACGGGAGACCCTGAGCATACCCCAGCCAGACCTTGTCACCATACAGAGGTATCAAAGCACAGCCATCAGGTCACCCCTGCCGAGCCTGCAGTGGGATTTACACCATAAGCTCAAGGCAGGCAAAAGGACACTGTATCTGAGGCTCTGCTCAGCCTCCAGACATTTAGAGCATCTCTGGGTAGTCAAGTGATGGTCCTACCAGCCCTTTATCCAAGGGAGCCAAGTGGTGGGTGTCCGTCCACCATAGCTACTGTCAGCCTGGTCAGCTCTGCAGCAAACCTGATGGGAATGCAGCTGTGGCTCAAAAATACATTGGTAAAGAAAAAATCCATTGCCAGGCCACCTAGACTGTGGCAGCACCAAGGTGGCTCAACTGTGTAACTAGGCCACAAAAGCCATGAAACAAATCAATGCCTTGCAGGCCAGATACAGGTTTAAGTGAAACTTAAACAGTAAGACAAGGAGCAAAGCAAAAAGTGAGGCTTTGAACTAATTTCAGTAACTTTATCTGGTTAGCACAGCAAGCAGCAGCAACAGCACAAGTAGCACTTCTGACCCACTTTGTTACCACCAGAGGAACGAACACATTACATCCTTCCTGATAAATCCCCCCAATCATATATCAACACTCTCATGATCACTTTTGAACTGAAGGGGGAGGGAGGAGAAATACTATAAGAACAAGGAACCACAGTGTTTTAAGAAACTGAATTTCTAGCTATGCAGGTCATTTTCCTACCTGCTCCTTCATCTAGTCTGAATTGAAATGTTGGACAAGACACATAACTCACTATCAGTGCAACCTTGCTCCACTCAAGCCCAAATCAGATGTCAGAGCTTTAAAAGGAGACACTCAAAAATTTTAGAAATCTGCACTACTAAGCTAAAACTTCTGCAGTCAGCTATGATGTAAACAGGAGAATTTTTTTTAAAAAGCAACTGCAGTAGCTCTGACTGATACTGTATCCCCTCAACATCCTGCCACTGCAATGGTGAGTGGCAGATGTGGCTCTTGCACACATGACCCTCACTGATTAATGAACAAAACTGAAGGCAAGGGGAGGCAGGAGATTTAAAAACTCAAGACAATCTGCTTTTGATCCTGATTTCTGGTGGGTGAATTGGCCCACAGCATGTGCATGAAGAAGGCAGGCATGTCTGCACAGCTGCTGCAAAGAAGTGTGAGATGCATGAGCAGGCTGCAGACTTAGGCTGCTGCTAGGTCGCCAGCAAAGCATGCACCTCACTTTGCTCAATGAGCCACACTCCCCAACACCTCTTACAGCAAGAGGCACCAGCAAGCTGCAGAATACATCAACAAAGAAGCATTTTGAGCCAGCTGGCTTTAGTTCTGCTGTCAGGATGCCAGCAGGGATCCAAGTCCCAACCAAAGAGATCAGATGTGTACTGATGGACACGGGCAAAGTTGGAGTGAGGGGGACACACAAGGGGCTGAGCATCCCCAGCACCTGCTTCTTCTTCATTGAACTTTTTTCCCCTGCCTTGGACTGATGACAAGGAAATTCATTCACTGAGCTCCAAAAGATGAGGCAAGTGATTTGTTAGCTTGAACTCTGGGGTACCACAGCACTGGGGTCATTGGCACTGTGAGCTCCCACCCTGCTGGACACATCTGCTCAGCTGCTGCCTGCAGCTGGGAAGTTCCTCTGCAGAAAGCTGAATGGTGCTGGCTGCTGCGTTTCATTTCCAGGACCCAAGCCACAAGGAGAGCTAAAAATATCCCAATTAACCATTCCTTTTCAACACAAAACTTGATGATGGTGCCACAAGGGTATTATACAACAGCAAACAGGAAGATGTCATCTGCAAATCAAACCAAGAGAAGTGAGAAACCAGAAAAAAAATTATTTCAAAAAGAAATCAAACCAAGCAAGCAGCTAGCCAGGACCATAAGCTCTGAATTCAAGCACGGACCTCATCACCACAAATGTAGAGAACCTTGTGCTACTTGCAATTGTGGTGGCTGGCTCTGAGGTGCTTGCAAGCTTTCTCGTGTGATACACACAGGGTATATAATTTCTGTTCTGCATTGATTATACACAGAGAGCCCATGCAAGCTGTCTCCTGGATCAGCTGGCTGCTTAGCATGGTGCCATCCTGCATGTTAGAAGGGAAGCAGGAAACTTTTATTCCCTGTAAAACCATTGCAAAGAGACAGTTATGCTCTGGAGCTAAGGATTTCCTCACATGAAGATTTAGCGGCAGATTTTTTTATCACTGCCCAGTCTTTGCAGTGACATGTAGACTTTAAACATGGTCTGTGGGTAACGCTGGAGTACATTACTCACAGCAGCACACCCGGGAGAACCAGCAAATCCTCTCCGTTTGAGCACGAGCATCAGCTTTGCCGTGGAATTACATTTATCTCTCTGGCACTAGGCTCTCATTAATGGAATTACCAGGCAGGCTGCTTCAGACTTAACACTTGAGAGAGGCGGGCTGGGATGGCTCCGCTCCAGCCTCAGCCGGCAAAGCCGGCACTGTTTCTCCACCCTCCAGCGAACTGCTGCCCGAACGAGCCCGACCCCGTGACGAGAGCGAGGGAAACAAAAGGAACAACCCCGAACTGTCCAGGGCAATCAATATCTTTCTAGGAACACCCAGGCTCCTTGCCAGCTTTCTTCCAACCCGATTTAGCTCTTCTGCAGTGCAGAGGGGGATGCCACACGCAGGAGCAACCCGGCGGGATGTGGAGCCGGCAAGCGCGGCTGGCACTCGAGCAGAACCTTAGGGGGGACAATCTACAGCGGGCCCTCTACAAATACCTTAAGCTGAGGGTGTCAAAGCAAACCCACAGCTACGGAGAGCACCCATCCACCTTGAAAATCAGAGCAAGCACTCCAGTCTGAATACTCGCTTCAGAAATACCCACTGCTGCTTCAAACGGGGAGGGGGATGGCAGCAAACCAGCCGAGATTGCTACCCTCAGCACGCGAGAGTATCTTGCACATTCTAGAAATCTGCCTTTCACCACACAGCAGCTCTTGCAGTGCCATGCTGAGCAATCTGCAGCGTGGCATGAACCAGCCCCTTAAAGAACCCCTGCACTACCCCGTAAAATGGACAACTGGGATGTCCCAGGCTGCCAAAAGCTGAAAGGGATGCAGCAAGCAACCCTTCCACAAAGCTGCATGGATAGCTCTGCAACTTCAGCATCTGTGGGGGCTGTTCTTTACACAGAGAGCCTGTGGGTTTCTTTAGGTGGTATATTCCCAGTCACCCACAAGGCAACTTCTATAATCTCTGTGTGGATGGAGCACAAGGAGAAAACAGAGATCCACCAAAACCTGAACAATACTTGCCCAGCATTGTTCAGGAGCACAGCTCTGCCAGAGCAAGTGGAAGATTGAAAGGGGAAAGCAAGCACAAAGTTTATTTGCAGAGCACAGACACTCCTTCCAACAGCTTGAGCTGTGGGAGCTAAACTACTCTCCCCCATAATTAAAATGAAGGAGAGGAAAGCACAGGAATTACTCCAGCATGACTGTGAAGGTCTGACAAGCTTTGAGTTTCAAAGTCCACCTTAACACACATTCTTTGGTACGATTTTAATTCTAAAGAAAAGGAGAAAAGAGGTTTTGCTGTGGGAAAAGCTGCTGTACAACCCTGTTATTAAGCCAAACAAGGCAGTAATGCGGGAGGGCTGTGGCTAGGGTTGATGAAGGAAGGCTGAAGACAGCCCTCTCTTCCCCCTGCCCCAGCATCTGCGCTGCCACCAGCTCCCAGCAACACAATTCAGAGGCAGACTGCCCCGTGACAGGAAAAACACATGTAACACCCAGGCGGTGAAACCTCACATCTGAGAGCATCTCTGCAAAACACAGCCTGAAACATATTTTCCAGCTCCACAGAGTGAGCTTGATACTTAGCAAAGCCAAGCTGGTGAAACCCTGTCTCCTGCATTGAAGGTGAGATTGCTCAGCGGGAGAGACTCTCAAGCATCTCTGTTTTCTTCACATCAGAAAAAAAGAAAAAAAAATAAAAGAGAAGCCTGGGATAAGATTATGGGGTTCTGCAGCTCGGGGTGATGTAAAAAAGACAGGAGGACAGGAGAAAAAAATAATTACACAAGTGCAATGCTCTCCTGTGTGGCACCAGTGTGGAATAGCTACAAAAACTACTTTCTTTTCAGAAAAACCAATAAGGGTAAGGAGCCATCAAAATTATGAGTCAAGTTCCAAGATAAGAAATCATACGGCTGGATGGGTGCGGCTGCCTGCTTGTTTAGTCGCTGTTAGGCTTTTTCTTAAAGATAAACATGTCTTTCAGAACATGTTTGTTGGCCAATCTTCTCTCTGACGAAAAAAACCCAACAAAAACCACACAGAAGGAAGCTCACAACCGTGAAAACGATAAATGAAAGGCAGGAGAGCTTCTGAAGAGCTCTGAGGTCATTCTTCAGAAGCTCTTTAAAGTAAGATGCAACATGTCAAAAAAAAACCAAAAGAGGAGTAAATTTTAAATTCCAAGTATTTCAATAAAATATCAGAGAACCTATTAAGCAAACTCTGCAAGAAGCAGACCCCTTTCACAGAGACTGAAACCTGTCAAGTAAAACAAATAAATAATGTTTTGCACCTATTTCATTTGCAAAGCTGTTGATATATAGGAGTATTTAATCAGAAATTCATAGTCTGGAGGAGGATAGCTTAACAAATGCATCCAAAAAAAGTAACTTGTATATCAGAGGAAGAACTAAGGCAAATCCCTCAGGAAAGGTGTAAAATTGAGCAGAGAATGGTTTTGAATCCAACAGAATGACGGCTTGAACACAGCCAAGGTAAGAAGTAGAAAAGTACTGCAGGAAAGCAAAGTGTAAAGCACCCAGGAACTCGATGGAGCAAAAGCCACAGCAAGTTCCATGACTCTCACCCAATTCCCTGCTGGCTCAGTGAATTGCAGTGACTTGGTGACCAGGAACACTGCCTGCAGCCTGGCCAGCTCAGCCCAGGACTCTGCTGCCCTCCACACAGCTAGGTGTTAAACGGCCACCACCGAAGTTATACAACTAAGTTATTTTGTAATCGCCTTGGTTCAGAAGGTATTTGGCACTGGCTACCAACACTTCTTGGGTTTTGTCTTGTCTGATTCAAGAACTTCAGAGGGGAAGAAAAGTGACTGAGCACAAGGCAAGATAATTATCAGAATGGCAGGTTTTCAACTGAGTCCTGGATATCGCTACTGCTGAACACAGCTTTAATTAACTGCTGCAAGCCCACCAATAGCTTCTTCTTTCTCAGCATAGCACTCGCAAGAAATGACCCAATGCTCTCATCTCCTTTGCTATGCACTCCTTGATTGAGGGCATCCCCTTTTTCCGCATCCAAAACGTGCACCAAAATCCCATCTGGCCAATGCAGCTCCCCAGAAGACTCCAGTACATGTCCCCATCTGCCATTTCGACAGGCACCTGAAGTTCCCTACTCCAGAGCCAGCATCTCCTTCCTTGTCCAGCAGGGAAATTGTTGCCTTTAACTCTACTCCAGCTGGAGCACAAGAGCAAACGGAACCACTTCTTCAAGGAAAAGACCTCACGATTCACCACGGTGCCAGATTTCACTTCTGTGGGTGTTGTTTCCAAAGGAGACATTGCAAGGCAAGGCGGGGAGAACCAGCTGCCCGCAGCAGGTTTGCTCATCCAGGCACTTGGGCATCCCAGCTGTCCCAGCCATGCACAGGGACCCAGCCCGGCTGTCCCAGCATGGATGGCACCAAGTACTGGGGGCTCCCCGGGCTCCCAGCCAGGCCGAGGGTGACCCCGAGCCCCCGCGGGGCGCAGGGGGTGGCGCGGGCTCTGTGCCCCGAGGGCCGTGAGGGGCTGCAGGGTAGGCGAAGCCTCCCTGAACAGTACCCGGGGTCATCCGGGCAGCTCCTGCGCCCTTCATCAGCTGCGGAGGGGCGGGGGGGTCGATATTTTGTGGGGTTTTTTTTGTTTGGTTGTCTCGTTCTGTTTTGACCCCAAGGCAGCCCCACCGCGACTCAAAGGACCAGCCCAGGCCCCTGGCAGAGCCTGTGCCGGGCGCTCCAGCCCCGCGCTCTGAGCTCCGCACGCACCGCCGCCCCACACACACAGCCGTACGCATCCTGCCCCCCGAACACACAGCGCTTCGCAGCCCCCCACCATTCCCGTTCCCATTGCCATCTCGTTTCCGTTCCCGTTCCCGTTCCCGTTCCCGTTCCCATTCCCGTTCCCGCCCCGTTGCCGTTCCCGCTCCCGGTCTCACCGCGGGGCGCATCCTCCTCTCCCGGCGCGCGCCCAGCCCGGCCCGCCGCCGAGCCCCGGCCGTCGCGCTCCCGCGCAGGCGCACTGGGAGCCCCGAGCGGGACATGTAACGGCCAGCGGCGCGCGGCGTCTCGCGAGAAGTGAATATGGCCGCGCTGGGAACCACTGAGGGCAGAGCGGGGAATTAGCTCAAATGGTAGAGCGCTCGCTTAGCATGCGAGAGGTAGCGGGATCGATGCCCGCATTCTCCAGCTACTTTTTCCCGCCTTCTGTTGTCAGCCTGCCGCCGGCTTCCATTGCAAACTAGAGGATTTTTTGTTTTGCTTTTTAAAATTCCTTCGATTTTTATTTGCTTCCTTGACATTCTTAAACACCACAGAATATGCCGAGTTGGAAAGGACCCATAAGGATCATTCAGTCCAACTCCCGTCCCTGCACAGGACACTCCGAGAGTCACACCCTGTGCCCGAGGGCAGTGTCCAAACGCTTCTTGTGCTCTGTCAGGCTTGGTGCTGTGACCACTGCCCTGGGGAGCTTGTTCCAGTGCCCAGCCACTCTGGGTGAAGAAACTTTTTCTAATATCCAACCTAAAGCACCCCTGACACAGCTTCAGGCCATTCCCTTGGGTCCTGTCACTGCTCACCGGAGATAGAGATCAGTGCCTGCCCCTCCTTTTCCCCTCAGGAGGAAGCTGTAGCTGTAACGAGGCCTCCCCTCAGTCTCCTCCAGGCTCAGCAGAGCGGGTAACCTCAGCTGCTCCCGGCACACAGATACCTTCGCCTACCCTGTGCTTAAGGCAGGCAGAACATTGTCTGTGTATTCCCGGCACTGCAAGAGGGTCTCCTGTTTCCTTATTGAACATTGGACAAGGCCACAACAGTGAGCAGCACCCACTGCATCCAGTTGTTGCCACACAGCTCTGGCCCCAGCCCTCCCTTTCTCATCCCACCCAACAACAGGAAAGCGTTTAGAGATCCCTTCACCTGGAGGCCTCTGGTAGAGCCAAAATACTTGTTTGCCTTCTGTAAATTTAAGAAGGGATCAAAACACCTCAAGGGGTCATTGATGTAGGTGACATTTATTAGAAAAAAAGGTCAAGATTTTGTTCCCTGAATTTATCCAGGTGCAAAGTTCAAGCAAGTGCTTCACATTCTGCTCCTGTTCTACTGCAACAAACCACAAGGAATAACCAAAAGATTGGGGAAAAAACAAAAAAAAGAAAAGCAGTTTTTAAAAACTGATGGTGCATCATGAAAAAATCAACCTCACAGGATTACACTCAGATGGCATATTCATCCCTGCCACAAATTGAACTGGGAATCAATGGAGGAAAACAATTCTGAGCGCTTTCCTCAGTAACATACGTGAGGAAATGACCTTTCTGGCAAATTTCCATGACAAAGAATGAAATTCAGCTTTCAAGCTGCTCACAGGCCCCAGCCTATAGCTGAGGAGACTGCAAAATATCCCACCCCCAAACGTTTGCAGCAAATTAATTCTGATAGTCCAAAGAAGAACTGGATTAAAGAGAGGATGCAGTGGGCTTTTTATGGTGCAAGTCTTATGGGGAGCAGCTGAGGGAACTGGAGTGTTTAGCCTGGAAAAAAGGAAGCTCAGGAGAGACCTCATCACTGTCTACAATTACCTGAAAGGAGTTTTAGTCAGGTGAGGGGGTCTCTTCTCACAGGTGACAAGTTACAGGATGAGTGGAAATGACCCCAAGCTGTGTCATGGGAGATTTAGATTGGATACTAGGAAAACATTCTTCTGTGAAAGGATGGTCAGGCATTGGAACAGGCTGCCTGGGTAAGTGTTGGAATCACCATCCCTGGAAGTGTTCGAAAGGCACGTGGATGTGGCACTCTGGGCTATGGTTTAGTGGTGAACACAGTGATGCTGGGTTAATGGATGGACATGATAATTTTGAGGTGTTTTCCAACCTTCGCCACTCTAGGATACAAAGTGATTTTTTGGGGCACAAATATCCATGAATTCTCATGGGTACTCTCATGGCAACTAGAGAGAGATGCCTCTACTAGCAGAGGACATCTACTCCTTTCTGCAAAAAGGCAATGGTTAACCTGCAAACTGAAGTCTGAAAAACAGTTCAGTACATGGTTTTTGGGGTTCTTTTAGCTTCAAGATTTCATTATTGCCTTTTAAAGCCGATTTGAAGTCACATTTATGAGTCCCGTACAAAGTCATTTAATAACCAGCTGTCCCTACAGTGGCCTTCAAAGTTTCAGCAAATTAATTCCTGTGCAGCAGGATTTAACAGGAAAGTGAAATCCATTGCAGTCTCCTATTTCATCAGCTGCTACACAGCTGGCATGAAGAGACTGTGTTGTGAAATACACCTGTGTTTCTGGTCTGGTCCTCTCATTTTCCCCTCTAGCTGCGGCCCAATCTCAACCCTCAATCCCTGCAATGTCTTGGTGGCCAAGGTCAATTTCGGGATGCGGGAAAAGCAGAGGACCGTAAGTCTGGCCAAACTGATGCTGCATCGCCCTCTGCAGACCGGCAGGCGAACACTGCCGCAGGCTGAGGCAGAAGATGAAGAAAAGCGGGGATGTGAGAAAAATTCCTCTGACAATACTTTTTCTGTAGGTGTGTTGGTTGATGAACATATCTGGAAAGCTCCATTTTCTTGGGGCTCCATTTTCGCTGGACCCGCTGTGAAAGACCATATCCACAGGGATAAAATATTACACATACAGCACTATTTCATTAAAATGCTCTCCACTCCCCCCAAAACCAAAACCAGTGGAAAATGGAAATAACAGCTTTTCTTTTACAAGAACAAGGCGACCACATCAGAACAACAAGAATTTCCTCCCTAATGGTTTTCTTGTGGGAATCAATAATGAGCTGCCACAACATGCAACATCCATATGTGTTTGTGCACGCATGCAAGCCAGGGTGAGCAACTGCTTGTATTTGCCGAAAGGCCCAAACCTTGCTCAGCCACCAGCTTGCTGACAGCATCTGTTTATTGACCTCCTTTTATTTTTTTGTTTAGCTCCTGAGGCATCAGTTAAGCCACAGTGCTAGGATCTCCACTCTAGCTCCACAGATATTTTGCTCCTCAGTGCTTCATCAGCCCACTGATTCTTCAGGAATTACCCAAGTTTTGCATTTCCCCACCCTACAAAGCCTTTACTTCAAGTTCACACACAAGCTTAAGGAACAAATGGTTTCCAGCAATGGATCAAGTAGGATATAAACAAATCACTCACTGCAACAAATGGAGCTGGGCACATACTTACAGCTCACTGTTTTGATCCCCACAGCTGAATTTATGGAATTAATTTTCTGGTAGGGATCACATAGCCAAGTTAGAAAAAGATCTGTCACTACTCTTAGAAGTTTATTATCTTTAATTACCATTAAGCATATGCACAGAGGCATCATGAGAGCAGAGAGGACAGAACAGGAAATTGTTAGAAGGGGAAAAGGCAGAGTTTTCAGTTTATGCTAATGGCCTTAATTTCAGTATTGTTTTGTAAGTTTTATTCTAGGGTTACTAATTTCAGTTTACACTAATGGCCTTAATTTCAGTATTGTTTTGTAAGTTTTACTCTAGGGTTATGTGCATATATTTAGTTTTAAAATAAAGTCATCCTAAATGTAGAGACACATCTCAACTTCCTTGGATCCCAGGACAAAAGACCTGCACTTCATATGTTCATGCCAGCTGTGCCCAAAGGCAGCACGAGCAAGATGGGCATCACCGTGCTCTCCCTCACTGCTACGAAGACCAAAAGAGGGAGAGGATCTAAAAACAGAGGAGATAAACTTGAATGAACTAAGAAAGGTTAATGGGAAACTGTGATAAAGAAGGGAACACAGATGTCACTGCCAGGCTCCTCAAGGAATCTTTAAGGAATCAGCCTGAGTCTGTACAAATAACCAAATGGACGTGCCTTCCATGTCAGGAGTCTTCCACTTCTTCTATGGCAAGACATACACAGGTATTTCTCACTGGTGTTTGCTGTTGGCTTTCTCAGCCCTATTTCATATAATTTCCTATGGATCTGTGTGTATCTTAATGATCAGGATGGCCTGGTCCTGCTTGCTGGGGAAAGGGCAATAGATTTTTCCAGAGATGCCTTTTGTTGTCCCCACAGCGAGGGCAGCCAAAGGGTTGAGAGGGAGGCAGAAGCACATAACATTTTGGCATGGCTATTCGGCCTGGAAATCTACTATTTCACCAACAGAGACCAGAGTGTATCGGGTGCTTTGCCCAGGGTGGGTCTACAGAAGGTCAATGTGATATAAACCTCTCTTAAACCTCTCACAAGCACTAGACTTTGTCCTTTAGAGACCCCTGACAAGTGCAGTGAAGCGGGAACCAGGAGCAGAGAGATGCCAGCAGTGGCTGGATAGGAAATGACACCTTTGCTGTTGGGCTGAATGACAGGCATCTGACTTCAAATTGCCTGGGACTGACCAGGGGATCTCCTGCCAGCATTAACTTTCTTCCTAACACTAGTGGTCTTCCTGAAAGCATCATGCCAAGCAAGAAGGGCAGAGATATCCTTCACCAGCCACAGCATCCCCTCCATTTACCTGCCAGAGAACATCCTAACAAGCACCAAAGCTGGGAGCTTGGGCCACCCCCAAGCTCTTTGCCTCTGCTTCAGCAGGTTTCAGGTCAGACCCAGAAGCACAAGGACTGTTCTAGAAAACTCTTTGTGTGGATGACCCTATTTTCCTGAGAGGGAATAGGGAAGAGGTGAATTCTCTGGCTTTCCACTCTCTTCTGGGCACTGAGGAAGGTGGGTTTTGGCTCACTGAGCTCTCCTGGTGATTGGTTCCCATCTCCTCCAGGAGAAGGATAATAAAAGCAGCTGGAGGGAAAGCCTCTAGTATTTCTCCTATGGCTCAACAAAGGCCATCATTCCACCATCACCTCTGATGTCAGTATCTGCAGCCACAGGAGGGAAAAACAGATCTGTCCTTCTTGCTACTGGATCATTTGCAGGCTCTTGAAACATTAATTCATCTTCACACCATTGGGAATGGGGGAAATAAGCAGGTTACTTCAACCCATTACTATTGTGCAATGCAGCTTCAGTGGTGGCAGGGTTTTCCTTGAGGAGGAGAAGAGCTGGTGGGGTTTGGGAGGAGGAGGCGTAGAAGTGAGGTCCAGGCTTGCTGCTGAGGGGCAGTTTTAGGGAGACACAACCCGGGCCGTGCCCAAGGGACATACCCTTCCAGGCAGGGTGAGCATTCAGCTTGTGCAGAAGCAGGGGGCTGCCTGTGCCCTAGCCCCTGCTGGGAGGTGGGATGCAGAACCCCGAGGTGAGGTGACCGGTAGGCAGTAATGTGCCAAGAGTCACTCCTAGGCAGGACAGGCTTGCCTGGAGAATGGAGAAACGACGCAAACTCCATCATCTCTATCCACAGTTTAACACTGTGGTGGCCTAATTTTCGGACGGATCCCGCAGTGGCAACCACTCCCTTGCTCTGGGCTAAACCACGGCGAGGGGCCAAATGATTCAGTGCGAGAAGCTAAAGCTGCCTCTGTCATCTTCGGGGCTTTTTGTAACATTTGCTTCGTCACAAGCCAGACACAATCGTGTGCACAGCGCTTGCTCTGCAAGGCCCTGAGGAGCTGCCACGGGAGGAAAAAAGCCGTCAGAGCCCCAGAGTGTTTCCCTCCCTCTAGCAGGCACCATGTGTACGACAGCAGAGGTTGCGTGGTAACGGCAGCAGGAAGGCGCCAGCTCTGCCCCTCTCGCTCCCGCACAGCACCGACAGCAGCAAGGTACGTATCGGCGGCAAAACCAGGCTCTCAAACTCCCCAAACTTTCCCTCCTGCTTTCCGGGAACCATTTTAAAGCCGTGCTTTGTAGGGAACAGCTGGTTGTGCTTAGTTGAACTGTTGTGTGAGCCAGTGTTATGGGGAGAGAGTGTTTGTAGGAAGAGAAAACTGCGTGAGATGATGAGATTTTGGGCGCGGAGGGAGGAAGGCAAGTCAGGGTGTTGCCTAGTGCCTGTTGGCACTTCGAAACCTTTCTTTGCTCTATCTTGTGAAAATCTGAATGAGCTTTTACCGGGGCTAAAATTACCGGGAAACAATAGGGAGGGAGACAGGGAGTAGCCGGCAGGCGGAGGAGAAAGCGAGCCAAGGAATGACGAATGCCTTCCAGCGCTGACCAAGCGCTGCCACCCTCGCCCCGCCTTGGGGCGGGTGTGCGGGACAGCCACTGGTCACTGGGGGCGGGTGGGGGCAGTGGCACGGGGAGAGGCCGGGAGGGCGACAGGCCAGGCAGCAGCACAAGCCCGAGGCGCCCATCCTCCACTGCTGTCACAGCTTGGTTCCAAAGAGCTCAGAGAGAGAGAGGCCTTTGTGCCAGCGAGGTGCAGCTCCCTGCTCAACGTGTTGTGCCAATGAGGGACACAGATACGAGAGAAGCGTCATGGGTAGGGCTGGTGACAGGGACAGCCCCGGCCCTCCGAGCCGGCCCCCGTGCACAGCTGTCTGGAAGCTGGAAGTCAGGGAGACCACTGAGGATATTTCTGTTGTTTCCAGTTCAAACAATTCCTAGTTCTGAACTCTCTGGGGAAGTCCTGTCTCCCCTGGCCAAGACCTTGCCACGGTGCCTCTGCCCTGGGTGACCTGCATGCATTCCCATCCTGCTCCAGGTCCCGGCACACAGCAGAGGTTGCCCTCCCAGCCAGTTGGGATACTACCTCATTTTATGTTTGATACTCCCACTCTTTGTGCATACCCTCATTATAGGGATTTCTCCTTCTCCTGTCTTGTTTCCTGTGTATCCCAGTGCTCCTGCTCAGGGCGGAAGAGCAGCAGGGAGATCAGGGTTGATAGAAAAGGAAGGGCAACAGAGATAGGAATAAAAGGAAAGGGAGGAAAAGAGGATGAAAATAGAGAAGTTGGTGAGAAGATTAAAAAGAGGGAAGACAGAGTAAGAGGAGATAGCAGAAAAAAGAACAAAAAAGAATGGTGAAAAAAGGGAGAAGGAGGAAAAGGAAGGGAGGAAGGGAGGAAGGGAGGAAGGGAGGAAGGGAGGAAGGGAGG
>VYXF01003617.1:1141024-1198613 GCA_013397295.1 Polioptila caerulea
GAGCACCGGGGCGGGGGGGACCGGACAGGGGCGGCAGCGGTGGCGGCTGTGCCCCGGGACAGGACCGGGCCGCTGCCAGGGACCCCGAACGGGATCTCCCCTCGGCTTATGGGAAGGTGCAGAACTCGGGGCTGGGGGGAGAACCCTTTCTCGATCCGGGCGGGGGGTAAAATGGGAGAATGCCCTAGCGACGCGGGGAGGGCTGTGACAGTCCGGCTGTCACTGTCCCCTCGCGTGTCGCCGCCGCTGGCTCCGAGCCCCATCACCCCGCGACACGTGGGGCTGTGGTGCCATCCCACGGAGGCCGTGGGCCGGGATTCCCGGCAGCGCTGGCGTTGCGGAGGGAAGGGCAGAGGCCGAGCTCGTCGGTGAGCTGACCATCCCGCTGGCGCCGTGTGCCGGTCCCGCCGCCGTTCCCGAGCGCCGCCCCGCCTCGGGCGCGGCCCCGCCCCACGTGGGTGCCGCGTTTGTTGTGGGCGCGACCCGACGGCAGCGCTGGTACCGAGCCGGCCTCGGGAAAAGCGAGTTTGTGATCCCCGCGGTGTTAGGGCGGCAGGAGGGGACTGGGATGAGGGAAGAGGGTGGCTGACTGCAGCTCACATTCCGATGGGATAGCTCAGGGATTATTTCTTTTACAAATGCCCCGGAGACTGAGTCATGCTGGCCAAACCAGGAGACCAAGGCTGCGTTTTGTCACCTACGCAGCGCTGCCTTTAACTCCATCCCTTGTAGACTAAACCTAGAGCTCAGCTACTAGCCTTGGCATGTTTTTGTGCACGTTTATCTGGAGCCATTCTGCACAACGCTGTGTTTACATCACTTCAGAAAAGCAGTTTGACTGCAGAAAAAAAATAAAATCAAATCTGATTACTGGCTTCTCTGTACTTGGATTTGCCTGACCAGAGTGATCTTGGAAACCTTGGATATCGAATTGTGGAGGAACAGTTCTCCCATCCTCACAAGTTCCACTTCTCACATACAGACACATGTCCAGCAGGATTTTTAATTTGAGCCCAAGCAGTTCTCATGCTCATCTTCCTCATTCACCCAAATGATCTCAAAAATACCTGTTTTAAGTACAGCTTGAGGTTCCGCAATGGATCAGGTGTGCCATGCTGGTGGAACTTGGTGTCTGTGTGGCTCAGCAGTGCAATAGTGAGTAGCATTAGTGCCCCTATAAAGCTCCTTCTGGTTAAGCTCCCTTGGAGGGGGAAGGGGAAGATCTTATTTTCACAAAAGCAGCCTTTAGATAACAGGCTTTTGCCATATCTCTTCAGGATTCCTGTGCTTTTTTCCTCTCAGAGGAAGGCCTTCCCAAGTCCCAGACAAAACCATTCCAATTCTCCTGGCCTTATACTGGTGTTTGCAGGTTTTGGAAAATTATGATCTGTCCTCTTTGAACAGGCTGAGAGCTGGGGGGATTGAAGAACATTGTTGCTTCTCAATCAATTTTTTAAAAGGGTAGTTTTATTTTGTTTTCATTTTCAGGTCTTAACTGTCAAAATGGAGCTTGACATCCAGTGTGAAGAGATGAGCCCATCTAGATGGGCTGAACTTCTGACCACAATGAAATCCTGCAAAACCATCAGGTAGTAACTAGTTGTGTATAATCTCTTTTGCATAAGAGCTGTTGCATTTCTCTCCTGTGCTTTTCATCTTCAGAACTGTTTGACCTGGGATTTAGAAATTGCACAGCAACAGGAGTGAGTCTACTTATTTTTATCCAGACAGTTAATTTAAAGGGGGGGATAAACCCCCACTCTCTCACAAAGGTTTTTCAACTATAGATATATATCTTTTGGTATGAAGTAATGTTGCCCTGTTTCTTGGTGTGCCATAGGGCTCAGCTGGGTAATATGATTTAAATATTTGACCACCATTTCAGTCATTCTACCTTTGTCTCTCAAGAGGGGGAAGACATCTCTCTGTGCTTATTAGGTTGCACACTCTTTGGGTTGCAGGTTTGTTGCTCTCAAGTGATTTTGGCTGCAGTGGTCAGGGACAAGCCATGTTCCATCAGTTCTTCACTTGACCTTCAGAAGTACCAGCCTTGTTTGTTGAGCAAACAGGGGGAAGGAACCATCTCCTGGGGTGTAAGGTGTAGGACAGGGCCCAGAAGAGTTGCTACTGCAATATTTCCCCTCTTCTGGTTGGGAATTCACACTTCACGGATGGCATCATCCTGCTGGGGCTGGAGAGGATAGCCCACTTCATGCCAGCAGTGCCTCGGAAGGCATTGGGCCTGGTGAGGGCAATTTCCTTTGGTTTTGCAAAGGAGCCTTTTGCAGGCAAAACTTCATGGGCCTGTCCTTGACTTCCCAAGGCCTGCCTTGGGTGGCAGAAGGCAGTGGGATGGTTGTCTCCTGAGCATAGGCTGGGCTTCATCCAGAGGCAATGGATGAGCATGACTGCTGCAGGGATTGTTCCATCAGTGTGGAACAAGATCCCATTGGAAGTCATGTCTTCTTGCCAGGGGAGGGAAGGAGAACCCTCATAGAACCTCAGTTTTCACATTGTTGTCAAAGGAGAAATGACCAGGCAATTTTTGGCACTCCTGGCTGTAGCTGTGCCTGGGGTTGTCTTTAGGACACCTTCCTTTTGCTCTGTGTCTTTCCTGCCTCCCTCTACACCTTTCTGGCTGTCCTGTTCTCCTGATGCTTTCCTTGGCTCTCCTTTCAAGTCAATTCATCCCCATCAATTTAGCAGCACCTAGAAGAACGCTGATGTCCAGTGGGAGGAGCTGCTGCTGAACTGCAGACTCAGGGTTTGTGTGCTGAGATTCCTGCTGCAGGGAGATGATGCAAACCAGCATGGCTCACCTGCAAGACACCAGCCTGGTGATGGGTGTCTCTGGGGCTGGCTGCACACCCAGCTGGGCTGTTCTCAGTGCAGAACCAGTCTGACAGCCTGTCACCATCACTGTTTAAATGAAGGCGCTTTCTCCAGCTGTAGGGGCATGACTTGTGCCCTCTTTTGTGCATCACAGAGGAGGAGCAAGGCTTGGGAAGCTGCCATCCAGCCCATCCTGTGGTGCAGCCCAGAGCACACCTTGGTCTGGGCCATGCAACACCCACCAGGTCTTGCACATGCTTATGGAGGCATCCCAGCAACTGCAGGAACATTGCCCACTCTGCTTTCATGAGCAGTGCTCCAGCCAAGGAGAGCAGAGCAACTCTGAGAACTAAAGTGCTCCTTCTCTCCTTGTCTTTCAGGTTGGATGACTGCAATCTCTCCAGCAGTAACTGTGAGGATCTGTCTTCCATCATCAATACAAATCCAACCCTCACAGAGCTGAAGCTGAACAACAATGAGCTGGGAGATGCAGGTGTTGAATACCTGTGTAAAGGGTTGCTGACACCAGGCTGTAGACTACAGAAGTTATGGTAAAGCCCCACTGATTGTCTTGCTCTATCATGCTGTCACAAATGAGTGTTTTGAAGTCCCTTAAAGAATCACTGGCAAAGGCAGGATTAATATAAAAGTGAAAGCACAACAATTTGTTGACAAGGTTCACTCTACTACTTACTAGATGGTTAAAGCACACAGAGAAAAAGCAAACAAAAATCTAAAGTCAATAACCAATGTCAACCAAAGAATTATCTACATGGAGGCTGGGGAAGGGGGAAGGGTCAGGACAGGAAAGAGTGAATAAAGAAAACAGTCCTTTTGAATTCCCAGGTTCAGAATCCTTGCTAAACTGAGTCCTGGACTGGACCTACACTTCATGCATAAAAGTTTTAGCAGCACTTAACAACACTTGATTAATACCTTGGGTTAAATGATTTACCAAAGGTTCATACAGAATTTTCTACAATGCAACAGTAACTCACAGACCTAACTTACATATCTAAAGTACTTAATAATCTAGGACAGCAACAGTCACAGTCCATTTGCTCTAGCATATTCCCACCCACAAGCACACAAACCTAAAGGAGTATGTACAAGGTGCTCACCTGTGGAAAATTCCCCTCAAATTCAGTGAAGGACTCACATCAGATCCCTCTGAGATTGAGCCTTGCAGAGTGGGGGTGCCAGCCCAGGATTTGTTGTTGTTTGTCAATCCTTGGAATACAGCAAACTGGAGAGTTCCCTGGCTCTGAGAGGCATTTTATAGGGGCACCCCACTGCATTATAGCATTAGTGGGCCTCCCTCAGCAACTGTGGTGCAGAAGCTTTAGTCAGAGCCAGTGGCTGCTGCCTCTGCTCCTCAGAAGTCCTCAAAGAGATGCCTTCTCTGTCCAGCATCTCTTCTGCAGGGTGCAGGAGTCCTCCAGCTCCTGAGGGGAATCTGGGATCCTCAGGATACTACCTTGTAAAAATCATTTGCCTTTTAGATCATACAATAAAGTCCCTGTTCCCCCTGCAGGGAGCACTCAGGCAAATAGAAAGAAAGTTGACTGTGAAGCTGCAGTTCTCTGATGGGCCTTCAAGAAGACTTAAGTCATGTTTCAGAGAGTTTGGTCTAGGCTTCAGACTCCTCCACAAGCTCAAGTAACAGCCTGGATTAGGGTTTTTTCAATTCTGTAGAAATACAATTGTCCATTTTGGGGTTCTGGTAAGGTGCCTTAAATAAAAGAGAAACCAAATAAAAAGGAAATAAAAGGAAGAGGACTGTAAAGAGGAAGAAATAAGAGGAATAAGAGGAAATAAAAGAGCAACCAAACCCAAGTCAAACCTCCCTGCACAACGCCTTTCCATTGCTCCAAAGTCTTACCCAATAACTCTAAAAATACCCATAGCAATACTAGCACAGTTGCTGTGCTACTTCTCAACTTCATAGATCCTTCTTGTACTATACCATTAAACTAAATTATATCCATGGTTGGATGAGACTTTAACTTCTACCTACTCTGGATCAGATTTCTAGAGGGGGCAAGAAATTGTAATGTGCCTTTGCTTTATCTCTGGGGTCAGCCTCCTGATACTTAAACCACTTCTGTAAACCTGTTGATAGAGCTACCTGTAGGGTGAATCCTTATTCTGCTGGGGATGCTGTATGAGTGATTACACTGAAGGAAGCAAGCCAGCTATTGTTTGTAGCACAGGTGTAATTGATAAAATATTATGGCCCACATGTAAAATAATGTAAAATAACCTGGACAAACCACTTCCTAGAGGGTTATGCACCACGAGAGCTTGTCCTTTCCAAGCTCCAGCCTCAGTAGATAAACCTCTCTGAGAAGAGCCTCTAATTCTAGGAGTGCATTTCCCTCACCCCTGTTGCCTCTCTCCTGCAGGCTGCAAAACTGCAATCTGACGAGTGCCAGCTGTGAGACCCTGCGCTCTGTCCTCAGTGCCCAGCCGTCCCTGACAGAGCTGCACGTAGGGGATAACAGACTGGGAACTGCTGGAGTGAAGGTGCTGTGCCAAGGCATGATGAACCCCGGCTGTAAGCTGCAGAAGCTGCAGTAAGTTGTCACTGGGCTTTTTTGATCATCAGACAGGCCATGCTTGCCTTACCCTTGAGACAAATGGGAGTTTAGTTGCCAGGTGTGGATTTGTTGTTTTACCTGACATTGTCATGCTTATTCATGCTGGTGGGTCTTGTGGATTTGGAAGAGTCACGTGTCTGTTCCCATAGGCTTCGTTTAGCCCTCCCGGCAGTGGTGGCTGTAAATGCAGGACCTCTCAGATGCCCAGGAAAAATGAGATTCTGCTGCCCTAGGTCCTTGTTTCATGACTGAGCCAGACCTGGGTGTATTTGCAGCCCCCAGCTCCCCCTGGGCAGACCCAGAGTTGAGGCTCATGATGATGTTGCAGTGCAGAGCTCAGCCCTGTGCTCCAAGCTGCCTGTACACTGGTTTAATGGAGTCCTAGCATAAAAATTGGTCTTGCTAGGGTGCCCTGGGATCTAGTTTAAGAATTAATGCTTCCTGAAATGAGCAGAGAGATGCTGTTAAAAACTCTTACAGTTATCTCTGTTTTCTGCATTGCCTGATCTTAACTCACACTGGCATGTTTTCTGCCCTGGCTAACACACCAGGCTCAGCTGATTGTTGTGGTAGCAGGATGTGAGGTGAGGAGGGTTGCCTTTTTGCCTGGACTTCTTTTCTTCTTGCAGGTTGGAGTACTGTGAACTCACAGCTGACATTGTGGAAGCTCTCAATGCTGCCCTGCAAAGCAAGCCCACCCTGAAGGAGCTCAGCCTGAGCAACAACACGCTGGGAGATACAGCTGTAAAGCAGCTGTGCCAGGGCCTGGTGGAGGCAAGCTGCAACCTAGAGCTACTACAGTAAGGAAGAGCTGGTCATCTCCAGTGGCAACTAGTGCTGCTGCTAGTCATACCATCCATAGGACAGGAAAAATTGTTGTCAGGAATGCTGGAAATGTAGGCCAGATTTTTTGCTGGCTCAGATTTATGTAACTGGAAACTGCACGCAAATGTCTGAGGCTTTCGGTTTTGGAGGTTTTGGCACTCCAGGTTAAACCACCACTTACTAAGGGAGAGTGTTCACCTGTGTCTCAGAGCAGAGGAACAATCACCCTCAGTGGCTCTAGTTCTTAAACTGGAATTACCAGCCTGTTGAGTATACTTACTCAGAGCCCTTTTTTGCTACAAAACAAAGGTGCTGGGTTTGGCCTAATTTCTGAGGTAAAGCCTGTGAAGGGCTTTCTGGGAAAAGCATGATTCATTTTGTCTTGCCTCTGAGGTTTAGCAGGGGTTGGCTCAGCAGGGACTCACTGTATGATGCTGCCAAAAGTTCCTCTTAAAAAGGATAACTGATAAAAAGGGGAAGTTTGGCAAGAATGATCCTTGCATTAATGCATATGAATGGCTGGGTCAAAGTGACCTGTAGCCTCATGAAATGCAAGAGCAGTGTGTTGCCTCTCCCACAGTGCCATCTTGGACACCTGTATCTTCTCTGAACCTTGCAGGAGGTAGTGGTGCCTGGCTGAGCTGCACTGGTTTGCAGCAAGGAGCCAGCCCATAGACCCTTCTCAGTCTGAACTGGGGTATTGGGGTGTGTCTAACACAGTGGGTCTGGAGCAGCAACTCCAACTGTGCTTTTTCCTGCAGCCTGGAGAACTGTGGCATAACCAGTGCTAGCTGTACGGAGATTAGTGCTGTTCTCAGGCACAAGTCTTCCCTGATGGATCTTTCTGTGGGGGACAACAAGATCGGGGACTCTGGTCTGGCTCTGCTGTGCCAGGGACTCATGCATCCAAACTGCAAAATCCAGAAGCTGTGGTAAGGGTGGGCAGAGGTTTCTTATATCCCTTCTGCAGCCTCTGAGCTGTTTAGGTTGTGCTGCTGGTTTGCTCCTAAGTGGAAAGTTTCTCATTTATCCTCTACAGTCAAAAAAGTATCTCAGCTGCAAATCAGTTAATTCCCAAAAAGTGGGTGGGGAACACCATGAACAAGTAGGGCCACACTGAAATTGCTTGGATCAAATTCTGGAGAGGGAGTGAATGAAAGTTTGTGATCACATTGTCTTGGCTTCCAGCTATCTGTCTACTAGAATTGGATGTTTCTGTTTCTTTTTTTATGTGTTACAAGCAGCGCTTTTGGTGCAGCAAGTGGAAAGTAAGGAAAGGAAGAAGCTGTGTGGTATGATGTATGAGAGCATACAAGAAAATGAGACAGTGTAACCAGAGATTCAGAATACTAAAACTGGACTAATTCTAATCTAAGTCATTCTTGGCAGAAAATAACATTTTGTTCTTCCTTGCAGGTTATGGGACTGTGATCTCACAAGTGCTAGCTGTAAAGATCTCTCCAGACTCATCAGTACAAAGGAGACCCTCACAGAGATCAGTCTGATAGACAATAACCTGAGAGACTCAGGGATGGAAATGCTGTGTCAGGCACTCAAGGATCCCAAATCTAAACTCCAGGAGCTATGGTGAGCTGCTGTCAAGTTTCACATACCCACTGCCTTCTTTAGAGGCCTCACTGAACAAAGATGTAAGTGAAGTAATGCCCACCCAGATAGATCATCAGTTGCAATGGTTCCATAAGCAAATCCTGCTGGTTGTTACTGAAAGGATTTATCGAGATAAAAAGGGCATTTCTGGACTTAAAGAAAGGAATTTAAAGGATTTATATTTCTAAATTCACAGACACTTTGAAGATGTGCCCCATCAGTTATCCTGTTATAAGCAAAAGGAGACCAAGGATCACTTGCAGAGCTTCTAATTAATTGTTTTATCGTGGAACAAATGGCAGTTAAGAGACTTTTGAAGTTTGAAAGGCCTGATGGAATAGCAAAATGAGTGCTGTGATCAGATAACTCAGGTTCTCCACGGGAGCTAAACTCTCTGATTAGACAAAAGGAAGCTCTAATGACATTAAACATTTCTCAGCATCCTGTCCTGTTGACTGTGTTACCTTTTAGGCTGGGATAGTCTGGTGGCTGGGAGAGGAAATCTGTTCTTTCACTTAGAACTTGAATTCTCCTGCATTTCAGATTCATCTCCTGCCCCCAGCTGGGTTCTTCCCCTGCCCTGGTGGCCTAGAAGTCAATGGGGTGCCTAAGGAGTGCACAGTGGAGCCAATAGTGACTTAGAGCAGCACACTTCATCCTTCTTTGTTTTCCTAGGTGCATGCTCTAAGACAGATATTCCACATAAAGAGTGGGAGAGGTGCTGCCTAGAAAGGACTGAGCAGACAGGCATTGAGAGGAGTACAGTGATTGCAGGATAGCTCTGGCTCCTCTGTTCCCACTGTCTGGGCTCCTGTTAAGTAAATGTAAAGAAGTGAACAGTGCCTGACAGTCTCTAGGTGTCCCACCTAGATCTCATGTCACTTTTGCCTTGCAGGGTTAGGGAGTGTGGGCTCACCACTGCTTGCTGCAAGGCTGTCAGCTCTGCTCTCAGCACCAACAAGCACCTGAAAGTACTGCACATAGGTGAGAACAAGCTGGGAGATGCAGGTGTGGAGCTCCTGTGTGAAGGGCTGATGCACCCCAACTGCAACATCCAGTCTCTATGGTAAGGTGCACTCTCAGAAGTTGTCTTCCCTCCTGCTGTCTGAATTCACCCTTTGTCTTCTGCTTCCATGGTCCTTATGGGTGCCAGCACAAGTGCTGGTCCAGCCTCACTAGAAGGAGCAGGCAGCCAGCTGGAGCATCACCTGCAGCCCTGGGGTGGGATTTGCCTTCCTCCTGAGCCTCTTCCTAGTTGGGCCCAGCTCTGGGCTGTGTGATGCTCAGGGCCCTGTGCTTGTTCTCTCCATGCTGTTGGACAGAAGCTGGAGCTGTGCTCTGGTGCCTAGGAGGGCACCACAGGCCAGCCCCTGCTGGTGCCATCTTTGCAGGGGTCTCTGCTCCATGCTGGGGACGTCCACAGCTGCTGCCTGGGGGTGGGCAGTGTTTCCTGGAGCCAGGGCTCACTGTGCTGGCCTCTTCCTCCTCTCCCTGCAGGCTGGGTAACTGTGACCTGACAGCAGGCTGCTGTGCCACCCTTGCCACTGCCATGGCCACCAAGCAGTGCCTCACTGAGCTGGACCTGAGCTACAACCCTCTGGAAGATGAAGGCATCAGGAAGATCTGTGAAGCCTTGAGGAAGCCCAGCTGCAACGTGCAGCAGTTAATGTGAGTGATGGTGGTAGCCGTGGCAGGGGTGGGAGGCTGGTGCTGGTGAGGGGCTGTGAAGCCAATATCTGGCTGCTCTCAAAGCTAAATGGGGTCCTTCCTGGCATATGACCTTCCCATACTGGCCAGTTGTGCATCTGTCTCTTCCCTTAACAGGAGGATTCTCAATCTCACTTGCCTTTTTGTTTTGATGTAGTTTGTATGACATTTTGTGGAGTTCTGAAGTGGATGATGAACTGAGAGCCTTGGAAGAGTCCAAGCCTGAAGTGAAGATCATTTCATGAGTGGTGACTGCCTGCAGAACAACGTCAAAGCAAAGTCCTCTTCTTAATCTGAACTTTTCATACGTAAAACTAATTAACTTAATAGGGAATTTTCTTGTACCAAAACCATTTGTGGATTCCCTGAGTGGGTGTCTGGGGAGCTGATCGACCTTCTCTGCATCTCTGGATGTACTAACTCTGAGACTCACAAAAGCTGCAGCATCACTATCCTTGAAGTAAACAATTACTGTGTTGTAGAAGTGGGTCTCCAGCCTTTAGGAGCTCTTTAATCCTTTAATCCCTTCTAACGAATTAGTTGGGCTTTAAGGAGAGCTCCTTTCCCAAGGCAAGGGAACTACCCACTGTATTGTTACTGGGTGGTGCTTTTGATAGGTCTCTGGGGAAGGCTCTCAAAAAAACTTAAATGTTTTTAATCTAAAATTGAGCTCTCCTCTGTCTTTCCCTAAAAGAGTTACTGGAAAAGGAGTGGTGGCCAAGGCACTAGAGAAAAAAGAAATGAGCAGCTGTTCAGCTGTGTAATGTCAAAATTCATAGCCTTTGAAAAGTGATTTTTCTACAAACAAAAGATGCTGTGTGCATTTCTGCTAGTATGGGAAATGATTAAATGTTTGATCTGGCAAAGAGTAGTTCTATAGGAACTTTATACTTAATTTTTCTACTTATAAAAATAAAATATATCTATATATTTCTCCTTTAAGACCAATCTAGTTATTTGTGAACTGCAATACTACTGACACCTTGTTTTACTTGTTTGTTTTTGTTAAGTCCCTAGCTGAAACATGTCAGGAGAAGATCTTAGTCAAGGCTTTAGGTAAAGAATAAGCCTAGAAGACATTTTAGTTTTCAGGCTACGCTGGGGTTTCATGCCCAGAGTTGTAAAAAACCCTTGTTCCAACAGAAAATGCAGCTGCTGCACACCTAAACCACAGAAGAATAGCTTTAAAAATAATAGAAGGCAAGCCTGGCATTGTCTTTGGCTGGCCTTGCAGGATGAATGCCTAAAAATTACCATTTCCCACCATGTCTTCTAGAGTGGTCACTCGGTGTTTCTTTCACTGGCAAATTCTGTGTGGCATCTATGGTAAAGGTGTTCTCCAGGTTTTGCTTTTTGCTGCTCACATTCATCCCACAGAGGCCACAACTGGCTTTTCTTTGTCCTAGAAGATTTGACCTAAGCAGTTTCTACAGTAGCCTTCACAAACGGTGCATGAGAAATAGCTTAGTTGTCTTCAGGCTGGTGTGAAGGATAGGATTTGGTTTTTTCCTCAAGGCACATCTCATCATAGCTGCCCAAAATGCTAAAAACCCACTCCTTTTTGCATTGGTGTTCTCCATCAGTAAAAACTTGCCCACTCTAAGGGACTCAAAAACCAGGCTGTTCAGTTCATGGTCTCTCCTGGATTTGGTGTGCACAGATGCCCAGATTAATTTCATGCTAGGGGAGAAGAGGGCTCCAGAGCACTAAGAGATGTGTAGGGAGAGTTAGAAAAATCAGGCATCTGGGAGGCTGTAAAACAGCCCTCTAAAAAGACACAGCAAACAGTATTAGAAGTGGATTTTCCCCATCCTGGCTACCCAAGGGGGGCCACTCTGCTCTTGCTCTGCAGCTGCAGAGCCTGGAAATTGCCTCCTCTTCCTCCCCCACAGGCAGATGAGCATTGGGAAGGGTGTGCCACCATGGCCCCACTGGGGGCTTTCAGCCTGGAACAGCCTGCTTCCACCAGGGGTGAAATCCATGTCTGCCTTTGATTGAGTGGCTTTTTCCAAGAATGCAGACAGAATTTGGAAAAGTCTGCAGCAAATGCCACGTATCCAGCTGCCAGCCACAGCAAGGAAAACCACAAGAGCCATATTTTGCCTCCTCAGGAGCTCAGGGCATCTCAGGCCAGGCCAGCCTGGCAGAGCTCTACAGTTTCCCCAAGATGGGGATGAATGTCTGCATTCAGAACCTGTCCTCTGCTTTAGGACAACGTCAAGTCCTGTGCTTGGCTCTAAAATGCAGTTGGAAATCCCAGGATCCAGGAGCAAGCCACTCTATCAAGACATTTGTACTCATGAACAAGACTCAAGCAAGGATTTCTGCTCCTGAAAACTCATTTGGTTTTATTCATCTATTTGTTGGTCCAGCTCACTTCCCCAACAAACCCTGTCACAACCATGAACTTGGGAGAGCTGAAAGACACAGGAATTTGCTTCTGTGTTTTAGATGTGTGGATAGGCAGCATTTTAAGCTAAAGTAGTCAGGAACTGAGTCACAAACCTTTCATGTGGACTAGGTAGTAGGCTGGCAGGCAAAGCCTTACTCATACCAAGATCAGAGCAGGAGAACTCCGCAGTTCCTGGGACATTGCAGTCACATCCTGATCCTCACAGCAAATGCTTGGACCCCCTTGATACAGGGGTTTGCAAGTACTGACTTTCTACAACCAAGGGCTGAGTTTCATTTCATATACTGAAGCTTAAGGACAAAATTATGCAGCCAAAATAGAAGATTAAGAAATAGAAGTATGACTTTCACTTTAAACAAATACTAGAACTTTAAAAGACATGCCCCAGAGGTCTTCAATTCAGAGAAAACAGGTCTGTATTTTGGACCTCAGTAACAGCAGCAGTGATTTAGGGTGTAGTAAAACTTCAGGTTTCTGCTAGTAGTTTCAGATTCTACAATAAATCTAATTTTTTATTAATCACAGCATATGATCTTGAGCTGGGAGATCACAGCGTTCCAGTTAACATTGACAGAAGCAGTTGAATATTACTGTCCTCACCGTTTATATCCCAACCAAACCTCCTGCTTCTTGGGAATATCAAGTCATGGCTGCCCTGGTATCCCTGACTGCTCTCTTGGTGCCTGGGCTTTTTGGAAAGGAGTTCCAGCACAAGGCCCCAGGTACCAGCTTCAAATAATAGCGATGCTACAGCGATTACAGTGCTCCAGTTGAATCTGAAAGCAGAAATCAAACCCACTGTGTTTGCAGAGTTAACCACACACAGCTCCCTGCTTTGAAAACAGTGGTTGCCATCTGAGTCACTCCCAAACCTCTACTAAAACAGTCTAAAAGGGACTTACTTCTTGCCTGAATTCCTCTTTGGCACAGATAATTTTGATTTTCAACTATCATTTACAATATGTTTTCTCCTTTCTGTGTGCCAATTCCATCAGTCTCCCCTTCCTCCACCACACCTCTATTTCATCTTTTACTAAAGGGGAAAAAACATGGGAAAAAAACCCAAACAAACCACTAGGCAGGAAAATCCCTCTCCCCATAAGGTAAGAAGAATTTTGATCTACTTTACCCATTCCCCTCCTCACAGCTGCAAATAAACCATGGACATTTCTCCTCCTGGGGCACAGCATCATGGCCCCCTCCTTACTGAGTGATGCCCACTCCTCTGGCACTCACACCATAAACACCAGCCAGTCCAGTGCACTCCCAGCTTGGCAAGGACTTGCAAATTGGCAGGTTGATGCATATGTGAGGTTAGTCTTGCCCCTCTCAGCTAAAGCCAGCTACATCCACTGGGAGAGGAAATGGCAGCCCCCAGCTGGAGGAAGAAAGCGTGCTGTCAGGTGACTGTAGAGATGATAAGCCTTTCCAGGCTAGAGGGCAAATCGGTGCCATGTGGGATGCAGGACCATGTGGCTGGGGGGGATGGAAACTTTAATTGGCCAACACCGTGTCAGAGCCTATCTGGTTTGCAATTAGAGGCAGGTATGCAGTGGGAGAGGTGAATTGTTGGCACTTCCTCACAGGAGAAGTTCTAAGCCGGGCTGTGCTGCCCTCAGGCTGGTGCACAGCAGCCCATAATATCTGCAGAGGGAAATAAAGTACCAGCACAGCTGTCCCTTGCACAGGCACCCTACATGCAGCTCATGCAAATCCTCCTCTGCTGCTCCCTGTTTCCTTCTTCACTGGTGATTTTCACGTGCCAGGAACAGCCCCTGCCATTGGGACAGCACACACACGTAGCACTGCCCACCCCAGCTTCTTTACATCCCCTCTGTGTTGCCTCTGCCTTGTCTACCCTTCACAGAAACACTTTGTTCAGACCCCAGTTATGCTTGGCAGATGGTTAAAGCACTCGGCTCCTGGGTACAGAAGTGCTCTGCAGGCCATACTGGGATTGTCTGGGAAGTGCTGCCTGCCACTTCTGGTGCAGCTCAGCTGAACCAGCTCCTCACAGCCAGGTTAGAGGTGTCAGCTCATCTCTCATGTGCCATAACTGCAAACCAAGGCATGAGGCTGCACTCAGAGATAATCAAAATATAAAGCACCAAAGAGTTTGCTTTGTGGCACTTCCCACAAAGAGGGAAAAGAGGACTGTTTTGTTCATCCCTGACTCTAGTGGGGACTTGTTGCTTTCTACACATCAGGCTCCCAGGGGATCCATTCCCTGCTCTGTGCCACAGGATGCAAAGCAAATCTAAATTGGACACACTACATGGCATGCAGCTCTGTCTCCTAACTACAGCAGGATCAAGGATAGCTGTAATCCCACTAACACGGGTTAGAGTCACCTAATGAATGCTCTGGGGGGGAAATCTGGCTGGATTTGGATCACTTGAGAGAAAGCAAGCAGAGCTTCCAAGGCTGGAGAGAGAAAATGGGATTGAGCTGAGACTTCTCTGGGAAGTTCATCAAAGCCCAGGTGGGATAAGGAGTGAAAACCAGATGAGGGAAGAAGGAGAGCACTGGAGGATCGTGCTCTACATCCTTTCCCACCTCCTCCAGAGTTCTTGGCACTGTAATCTCCATGTAATTTAGCACCATCTTCTGAAAGAGAGAACCACTCCTGCTTTTCAGATGGCTCATTGCCACTAAGTGTTTCAAGCCTCTCTAGGTTCCTGGATTTTAGGCCTGGCAGAACTGAAAGGGTATGGGATGGCTTTGGTGCATCTGAGACCGTGGATCCAGCTCCGGAAGTGTATGCAAAGACTAAAGGGTATTCCCTGCTGGCATCAAGCTGCTACTGGGTATGTCTGTCCAAAAAAAATCCCACTGCTTTGGATAGAGAAAATAGATTTAAAACAACTGCCATAGCAAAAGCAGGTGGAAAGCACATACTCTTGCCCATTCATTTATGCTGTGCCCATGAAGGGCTTGCAGTGCTGGAAGGACTGCACAAGTCAATATGGACTGGTGTCACCAAGTCCAGCAAGGGGTTAGAATTACTCTCCTGCAAGCCCCTCAAGAGCTCAGCCTTTTCCTTCATGTCCTGCCTGGTGCCTGCTGGGCATCTCCCAGGACCTGCAAGGGAGCAGGTATGGAGCAGCTCTCATTGTGACTCCGAATTTTCCAAGCAGGCATCCAAAACACCAGCCCTCCAGGGTTTTGCTGGAGTTAATGAAGCAGCAGCCTCCCCACCTTGTTCCTTCCCCATGTATGCCCTGTTCTGACCTGGCTTCACCAGTATTGGCTCCCACCTTGCTGAGTGATTTCTCCTTGGTGAACGACAGTGAGTTAATGAGTTTGTTTGGAATGAGAAAGTCTGCTGCGGAGATGGAGATGTGCAAAATACACCCTACACTGCAGCTGGGGAGCAGGGGCTCACTGGAGCCACTGGCAAAGGACCTCAGGAGAAACCCGAGATCAACCATCAGGGTTTTGGAGTTATCGAGGACCAGAAGCCCACTCTACTCCCACTGTAGAAGAGAAATGGCAGCCTATGAGGGAGTTCAAGCCACCTCAGGAGTGCTGGGACAGAAGCATCTCCTTTTGGCACTGCAGTTGCCTGTCCTACACCGGATGTTCCAAGGAAACATCCCCCCAACACATCACATAACCAGCGCTAGGTGGAGTAAGTGGGTAGCATTGGTTACACAACCAGCCCAAATGGGCAAACATTATTTCCTAGGAATCCTAGAGGAGATTATGAACTGGCTAAAAGGCAGAGATTTTGGAACAGTGCCTGAGAAGGAGACTTGTACCCGAGAAGCACCACTAAATAATGAGTTACCAGAAAATGAAAGAGGCTATGGGAGCTGGGAGAATGTTGATAACACATCTGCATTTTGGTTACCGCTGAGCAGCGCTGCCCCTGTGACATTCTTTCTCCCCAGGAAGGGCCTGGGGGTGGGCAAGGGCCTGGGAGGGGACACGCCCAGGCCAGCTGACCCAAAGCAACCAAAGGGATAGTCTATAGTATATGACATCAGCTCAGATATAAAAGCTAAGGGAGGGAGAAGGAATGGGGGACATTGGTTATTCTATAGTGTTTGCCTTCCAGAGCATCCTCGCTGATGGGAATTAGAGATTAATGTTCTCCTTTGCTTATGTACAAGAAAACTTTTGTTTCCCTTTTTATTTGCTTCATTAAACTGCCTTATCACAACCCAATAGTTCCCATCCTGTTTGGCACACAGCCAAATAGCAGGCCTTTTTTGGAATTCATTCTCAAAAGAAAGAGGAACCCAAGACAATATATTTTCTACACAACATTTCACTTCCATTTCTATCCTAGTAATATCAAATCCTGCTCTTTCTCTCAAACATAAGCCCTTCCTACATTCCACTTATACCATAGTAATAGAAAATATTCCTCTTTCACTCCAGCAAAAGCTCTTCCCAGGTGTGCACCACATGTGCATCGGAGTCCAAAAATCTAAAGTTGCAGAGTATTGCAGAATAACCTAGAAGAGAATGGAGCAAAACACAACACAAGATATTTACATGCAGTATTGCACCTCCATTTGTATCAGAGTAACAGAAAATCTTGGTTTTTCCCTCCAACAGAAGCTCTTCCCATGTCTGCACCAGGGCCAGGACTAGACCAGTCACAAAGATGCACAACAGGGAACTGGGGAGATGAGATGCAAGCAAATCATGGTGGAGAGGTATTACAGTGTGGGACAGGGACCTTGGTTTATTTCCTTGTGCATTAAGGGGAGCTTCAGAGCCTTTGAAGTAGGAGGCTAAGAGAAGTGAAAACACTAGCAGATGAGTTCCTGGAGAAACTGTTTCAAAATCTCTCTTCTCACCTGATCAATAGTTTTAATTTACTTCCTTCTCCTTTACCCATCTCTTAAATTTTCACTGAAAAAAAAGCAATTGCAAACCTTTCCCACATTTTTTTCTTCATTTATGACCAAAGGGATCCAGTTTCTTCTCCCACTCCAGCCCGTGTCTTGGTTACTGGATGCAGTTTTCAGTAATATTAATTCCTAAAGTTCCCAGTGACCTTCCTACAGCTGGCCATGGCTCACTGGGGAGGAGAAAGCCCAGGCAGGCAGCTCTGCAGTGGGGAAATAGCCAGCTCAGCAACAGGAGAGAGGAGGCAGCACCAAAATACCACTGACAGCTGCTAAGAGCAAACTATTAGAGGCTATTAGAGAGTCACAGCTGCTCCTCTCTGATTAAGAGACAAGGAGAGAAAGAAAAGCATGGCAAGAGGGGAATAAAATCTGAAAGAGCCTGTCCTGCATGGCCAGGGGTGAGGGAATGCTTGCTCCCCCCTCTTGCAGCACAGGCTGGGCTGTGCATTTCATTCACTGTCCAGCCTGAGCTAACACAGCTCCTGAGCAAGGCCATGCCCTTTCCAGCTTCTTCTTCCCACTGCCTGAATCAGGACTAGATGCTCATATTATGCCAGGGATCCTGGCTGTACCACACAACCCCTCCTGGGCCCCCTGGCTCTACTGCAAAGGCATCAGGTCTAAACAAACCTTCTCTTCTTACTACCACTGTAGGAATAGGAGAGAAGCTCAACATGACCAGACTGTAAAAGATCCATACCTCTCTTTTCTTCTTGTCTTCATTTTCCTTAGGTGGAGTTGTTACAAACTGAGCTGAACAAGCCATGCTCCTGCTCGGACTCCTCCTTCAACAGAACCAAGTACCTCAGCAGCATGAATTCAGGAGTCATGCCCTACTACCAGAACCAGCTCTTCCCTCCTGCCCTCCTACCTGCCTTCCCATCTGGGCCCAGCTGCAGAGGCAGGTCTCATCCCACATCCCCAGACTCCAGTGTATGGTCCAGGAGGGCAAAAATGGGTGGTGAAGAACTGCAGCAGACCAGTCTTCAGGATCACTCTGCTCCCTGCAGGATGCTAAGATAGAGAAAAGCACCCTGAAGTGGGAAGTGAGACAGGGTGTAAGCTCAGTAGCCATAAAGAAGCGTGCCTTGCCCAGAGAAGAAATGTGTAGTGGCTCCTGGAGATGACTCCTTCTCTTATCCCGCTGAGGAACAGTGAAGCAGTCACCAGGCCTCATGGTACAGCCAGATGAGAGGCTGGCCCTTTGCAACATGAGTAAGACTCCAAAATTGCCATCAGCAATCAGAGGGGTCAGAAAGCCCAGAACCCCCAAAACTATTTAGCTTTCAAACAGGTGCCCTACCAGTTTCTTGAGCCTTTTATTTTTGGGCTCTGCATTATTGATGTAGTGGAGAGAAACTGATTTCCCTAAAATCTGTTTCGTTTTTCAATTAACTACTCCCTGCACATGATCTGCAGCCACCATGGGCTGGCAGTAAGAAAGTGCACAAAACTGAACCCCTCTCCACATTATGCCATGGTGCCCAGGAGTTCAACTGGAGACAGAGGGGAGGGGGTCACCCAGAAATCTGGAGTTGCACCACCAGCACAATGAAGACAAGCTGGTACTGCAAAGCTGGTGCAAGCTCACAGTTCTCCTGGTGTTAGCTAGGGGTCTAACCTGCCAGGGATTGATGGCTTTCCTGGCCACATAATCCTTTTCTGGTCTTAGGCAGGAGCAGCCAGCAACTGCTGACAATTTTGGAGCAATTGCTGCTCCTAAAAGCACTGCTGGACTAGATGGCTTGAGGCTCTGAACCTGAGTGGCAGTTCCCACTTGTTGCTACAGATATCATGTTCCTTGACAAGTGTTCAGTTGCACATTATTTCAAAGCCCCTTTGATTTGGCCACTAAGTTTTCCTGGGGTAGCAAGCAGAAACCCAGGGAGCTTGGACTGGATGTGGGAAATGGCCACATGCTGAAGAAACAGCTGCGGAGGGGGGACACAAAGAGGGGACTGAGGGCTGAAGCCACGTGTGAGCAGGAGCAGTGACAGCCCCAGGGCTCCATGGAGCAAGTGTGGGCAGCTGGCAGGGGACATGCCCCAGTGCAATGGGATTCCAGAACTCCCAGCCCTCCACACAGGCCTGGCAAACCTTGCATGGAGGAAGGGCAGGACTCAGCAAGGTCAGAGGGGTCATGGCCTCCACACAGCCTGTTCAAGGTGGTCTGAGAAAGGCAACAGGGTGACTTAATGCTGCTTGAAGCTCAAGGGCACTGGGTCATTAGCTGGGTGGAACCATGGCAGAAGAGGTTTTTAGGGTGATACCCTGAAAGAAAGCACCTGAATTTCCCTTCTTGACACGGGCCCCTTTGCTAGCATAAGAGCCCAATCCTGACTTCCCCAAAAGCCCTGATTGTGAACAGAAACAGATGGACACAGGCCCTAAAGGCAGGCAGCATCCCTTGAATGAGTTCAGCTGTGTACCATACGGATGCACAATTAGAAGGAAAAAAGACACTAAAAGATTGATTGATTTGTCCAATCTCAAACAAGAAATGTAGCTGGGAGCTTGAATTTGTATTGAGATCCTCTCCAGCACCTCAGAAAGCCATCACCATTTTTTTTTTCCTAGTAGCCTGCCAGGCTTGGCTTATTAGGCCTTCCAAATTTGTAACAGAAAGAGTGAAAACAGAGACTTTGGGGATTTGAAGTGAAACTGTCTTGGTGTGAGTCCTACTTTGCTTGTACAGAACAGGCTGGCAACAGGAATGTATCCTCCACCTCTCTACTCTGAGATACCAGACAGAGGCTTTCCATGGCAGTACAGTCACCCCCAAAATGAGCACAGGCACCTCTCCTGTGCTGCAGTCACAAGGGTCATATCTCATCTCTGACCTCCATGCATTAGCAATTTTTCCAGGGAAGGAAGCTGTTCCCAGCACCCAGCACCCTGCACTGGCAGGGCAAGAACCTGGCAGCACCAAGGTGGCCATGGCTGGGGCCCTGTCCTGTCTCCATGTCCAAGGGAACACTGGTGTGAGACACATCGGATGTCTGCCTGTCTCACATCATCCTGCTGCCTCCGGAACCTGTGACAGATCCTCAGGGAGGGCTGAAGCTGGATCTGCCTCCCCACCCTTCTCCCCACTCCAGCTGGAACTAATGGCTCAAATGTTTTCTGCACCCTGAAGCAGGGAGTTTAATATACCTGATGACATTTTTACTACCATTAATTCTAATGAATCCTGATATTCTTGCTGTCCATATCTATTTAGTCTTTCTCTGAATCTTGATGTGTTTTTGCCCTTGGGAATTTCTGGGGCATGCTCATTGCATGTCATAGAGGAAAATAAATTAAAGAAAAATAGATTTTCACAGCTTAAAATTTCCTTTCACCTGTCTCACTGTCATGATGTGATAAGAGAGACCCATTTATCATTTCCTATATTCCCAGCCTGTCCTGTGACTGATTTCCCAGGCTTTCAAAGTGGCAGATTCCCTCATAAAAGAACCATCCTCTGACTTGCCTGCAGGCAGGTGTGGGTTGGAATGCCAGTCTTCCTTTGTTTTGCATTTTTTCTCAGTGGCACTGCTTAAAATCCTGCCACTATGCCCTAGTCACAAGACATAAAAGGTTTCACCTCCCAAGAAATCTGTTAAATGCGTGGATGGGTTTTGCGTAGAGTATCACAAAAATAAAAGAGTAAGGTCACAGAGGCTTATGCTGGTGTGGAAAGCAAGTGAAAGGAGGCCAGTAGAAAAGGGGAGGAAGGGAGAGGTGCTGAGTTGAAGGTGCTGGGTGACCCTGCAGCCATCCCCGTCTTTGCACAATTCCTCTCGTCTTTGCTTGCCCTACAGAATGTCTTTGGGTGGCAGCACAGGCCTGGCTCCCGGGTCCTGTGCAGGCAGGAAGAAGGAAGCTTGCAGGAAGGCTGTGATGCACTGCCGGCCGGAGGGGGTGTGTGAGCTGGGATGGGGTGTCCCCAGAGGCCAGTGTCCAGCTCTCCAAGGTGCAAAGCCCAGGCAGGGTCACGGCACTGAGTGGCAGCTCAGGGCTGCTTGCAGGAGGTTGGCTTCTGGGCGGTGGGAGCTCTCCAGGTAAACAGGATTTTAGAGCTGCAATGAGAAAACTGAAAGTAAGAACTCTTTCTGTCATGCTCTGTCCGCCCCTTCCTGCAGAGGCCAAACGTAATTTGGTTGCCTTTGGGGTCTTCCTCCTTTCATCCATGACCTTTTTCAGCCCTTCCAGGCTTCAATCTCCAGAGCTGTCCACACGCAGCAGCAGCAGCACTCCTTGATGCCTGTCACCCTGACTGCCACTCTGGGGCAGAGGCTTCCTCTGGCCTCTTTGAGGATGTACCACACTGCCTCAGTTTAGAGACAAGTTTAGGAGAAGGCACTCAGGAATGAGTCGTCTCTCTAAAAGGTTCCAACAATCCCTTTTCACCAGTAGGAAATGAATAGTAATGGATGAAAGTGGGGGAAAAAAAACCCAAACCCAACAGTTTATTTACAATCAGTATGCCCACAAGGCAAGGGGGGGAAAGTAAATAAATGTCAGCTATTAAACTGTCAGGTCTTATCCCACACACACACCGGAACAAACCCCCAAAATGCCAGGGAAAATACCCGCTCACGGTGTGACGCGCCGTACAAGATGGCGCTGGCGTCTCCCTCAGGGAAAAGCCCCGCACGAGCAGGAGCTCCTGGCAGCAGTTCGGGCAACAGATGAAAACCTGGTGACTCTGTGGAGTCGACCTCCTCTCCGCGGCACAGGAAGCAGCTGGGCTGGAGCCCCTTGGTTTCCTTTCGCTCCCCGGCTCGCCTTCCCGAGGTGTGGGGCCGGAACGGAGCGGCCCCTGTCCCACCGGTCCCGTTTCTCTGGTCTCGGCCTAAGCAGCCGTCCAGGTCGCCGCAAAGGCAGCTGAAGGATCACTGCTGCAGCCTCTCCAAGGCCACGGAAGGGAAAAACTTCTTGCCTGGGCTAAAAAATCCGAGCTAGCCAAGCAAAAGCAGACTGCCCGGCACCCTGTCTTTGGGGAGTGAGGCTTAGAAAAAGCCCGCCAAAGAGCCCAAGGCTACCCCCTGCCCCGGCCACACACCCTGCAGATACGGCAGCGACTTCGGGGCACAGAGCGCAGGATCATGGCATAGATTGTCATCATAAATCACCCCCAGACAACCTCTTGTGCAGGTCTTCTACGGTGGACAGTTTTTCTCTCCCAAACACAATATATTAGATTTCACTTGAGGTTCATCACGTCTGGTGCTGTGCTGCTTTCACATGAGCACACGTGGACAACAGGTATGATTCCAGATGCAGCAAGGGGATGCTGAGCTGAGGAAGAAAAAAGAGGCTGATAGCTAAATACATAGTATTTCTCTATAAATATATATTATTATTTATCTATTAAAATATTTAAATAAATTCGGGCAGAAGTACAGACAGTTGAGCAAATAGCTCTGCAAAACCTGCCTGGAAAATATCACTGGAGCAAAATACTATCAAACCACAGAGCCATAATTTTCCTTTCTTATTTATGCAGATTTCCCTATCTCAAGGCAAAGGTGTGAAGAAGCCAGCTTCTGGCTCACAGGTGAACACACTGCTCAGGATACTGTTATTCCATCCTCAGTATAATGAGTCAGTGTGTTTATACAGTTAAACTAGTAAGATAATTTTACTTCTCAAAGTCTCAAAGCTTCCATTGTTAGCCTCTGGCAATTTTAGGTTTGGGGCTATTAACATGAATCGGAGGTTCATTCCTGTACAATTGCCTGTTCTGGCTGTTGGCCATGTTGGACTGGTTTGGGGGTGCCTGGGATAGCTCTGACAGTGAACTGCAGAGCTGGTCCTTAACACAGCTTCTCCTGCCTACAACAGGCAGTGATGTTCTTGGGATGATAAAGCAGAATGCCCTACTGAAGTAGCAAAAAAAGTTTTGGTGATGCACTGGAGAGTCACAGGAAACACACAGGGACTGGGAACCGTCTGAAAACAGCACAGAATAGAGACATGAAGGCTTTTCCCTTTGGTCTGGGTGGCTTCAGCAAGAGGCCTTAATTACCTGGGATTATTCCTTCTGTTTTCCAGGGTTTGTGCTTCCTTCTCCAAGCTTGGCTTTGTAGTGCCAGGCTGTCATGCAGGTATCAGCAGATTTGCATGAGCTCAATGCACAGCTGGAGCTGTGGATCCAGCCCCGAGGGCCCAGTGCAAGTTCAGCCTGGGATCAGCAGAAGACCCCAGCACCACCAGGGTTTCTCTCCACAGGCTTCATGCCTTGCAATGAAGACAAGCTCTGCCTTACAAATGGCTGGGAGGGAGAGGCTGAAGGAGGTTTCTCACCTTGGGCTCCTGTAGTTGCCTGAGGGACAAAAGTGTCATACATTTTGCTTTTCTGTTAAAAACAGGCCTGAAGGGACCTTCTTTACTTGATGTTTATGTAACCCTGGCAAGACACCATGTAAGTGGACTTGAAGCAATGTGTCCAGTTCAAGCACACTTGAACACCAAAATTCTTAGATCCCTTTTGTTCTACACTCAGATCTCCTCAGACTATGGCAAATCTGAGATTCATCTCTGGAGATAAATTTTGGGGTCAAACCAGTTCAGCATTTAGTTACAAGTCCCTTAAGCCACAGTGGCCTGTGCTGTGCTGCCATTCAGGGAACTCTTAAGGTAGCCAGGATGTGTCACTGAACACTTTTGAGAGCTCTGGCATCCAAGACTTGGTCCCAGACCAGGAGAGTCTTTGGACAGGGCTTGGCTGGTAGAAACAAAATTATTATGGATTTGCTGCATTGAGCAGCACCTTCCTTCAGCTGCTGGCCAGGAAAAATCCTTTCAGGGGTGCTGGCAGCCAGCCCGGGCACATGGATGCAGGATTGAGCAGCCTTTGATCGGCTCAGCTTGTTAATCTGCCCACACGTGCCACATGTCTCCTCCCCAGGATCTCCCAGCTGCTTTGGTGCCTGGCAAACCTCCCATATCCACCCTTCCCTCCCTCCTCCTCCTCTCTAAGCACCTGCTTTCCATGGAAAGGGAGGGAGTGGAGCCCTGGCTCTCCCCATCCCTGCCAGCCCAGTCATTGTGCAGTGCAAGTCCTGCTCTCCAGACGTGTCTCCTGAGCTGAAAGGCACAGACAAAAGGGAGCTGCCCAGATCATGAGCTGTGCATTAAGCTCAGGCATCTTCCCCACCATTCCCATGCTCTCTGTGCTGCTGGGCCTTTGGCAGCCCTCCCACCATGACCCTAAAATCATTCCCAACTGTGCTTCTCATGCCCCTCCTAGGCCCTTTGGGTAAACAAAAGCCACCCAAAATCTTTGCTAAATGTGCATCCTCCCTGCCCTGCCTGCAGCAGCCAGGCTGGCAGCTCCCTGCCCTGTGCTCTGCTGCCGTCCCCTCCTCCTGGCTTGTGCAGTTGTCCTTAGGGACAGAGGGAGCTTCTGAAATAGGGAGTGAGGATCTTTCAAAGTGGCAGTTTGTGATGGGCTGTCATGGGAAAGAGTCAAAAATGCTGAGACTTGTCCTGCTTGCCTGCCAGTGTACCCTCAGCTACCCTCCCTGGCAGGGGTGGGCATCTTCAGGAGCAGGTGAAACCTCCTGAGCACTGAACCAGATCTGTATGCTGTTTCTCCCTTGTTGTTGACTTGCAGAATCAAATCTAGGATGATTCTAACCCTCCTGGGTGAGCATCATGACAGTGATGGTACAGTGGTGTTTGCTGGTGAGGTGAAACAGCCCACTTGGCTGTCCCCAGCCTTCCCCACCATCCCTGCGTGCTAGTGGCTGCTGCTAGGAAAACCAGCGATGCATCTTCTCAGGAAATAACAAGCATGTGATTGTTCTTAATCTGCCCTAGCCAAAGCAGTCCTGATAAGAACAATCCCTCATCAGGAGTGTTCCTGATGACCTTGGACAGAAGCTGCTGTTCCTGCCAGCCATTCCCAGCTGCACCAATATTCCTTCAGGAATATTTCCGATTAATTCAGCACCCTACTCCTCCAGAAATGCTGAACTTTGCCTTTGACACACAGGGCCTGACTCAAACTGGAGTCCCAGACAAGAGTAAACCATCACATGCAGTGAGAGGTCAAAACCAGGGAGTCAGGAAGCACCCCTAGCTCTGCTTGCCCCCATGCAGCTGCGTCCCCCAGACACCACTCACACTCTCTGCATGGGGATATGATCCCTCTGGGAGCTTCTCTGTGTGTTTTAAGATTCTTTCTGTGCTTGCCAAGACAGAAGTAGTGTGTGCCTGGGACAGCTCTGTGTCTCCTTCCTCATGTGATGTCACACCACTGCCATATGGTCCTCACCCAGTCCCATCAGGTGGTGGTGGCCCATGGCCCCACCCGGGCAAGCAAAGCAGGAGGCTGTACCGACAGCCAGCAGTCAGAATATGTGCTTCCTTCCCGCTGTATTTACCCCACAGAAACAAAATGCAAATATGTGGTTAAAAAAACAAACTGCAGGGAGCTGGCAGGGGACCAGGTGTCATGTCTGTGTCACTGTGTCAGCTCTTGCAGGGCCTACGGCAGCATCACCAAGACAACAACCTTTCAAAGGAGGAGCAGTCGGTTCCCCTGGAGAACAGGGCAGCAGCCTGACCCGGCAGCCTCCAAAGTCTGCTTGGCTCTAGATAAGCATCTGCCTCCCCACACAGCACTTACCTCCTTTTCCAAGGCTCTCATCCCTGAAGCTGAGAGGCTTCATGACTGATTTACCTTTTCCACAAACTAACTGGGAGGTGAGTATTATTTCATGCTACAGATAAGGGCACATTGATTGAACTCACCTAGAAAGCTTGTTAAAAAGAAGGAAGAGAATTTAAACCTGTGGAGCCCTGGTATTGCTCATTAGCTGCAGGCAGAAGCTTTACTCCATGTGGGAGTGCAGCTGATCTCCCTACAAACCATTTCTTACCCAAGACCCTGCGAAGAAACCATTTTATCCACCCACCCCGTGGCTGGGGCAGAGATGAGAAGATGAAAGGTGCTCCCTGGTAGTAGCATAACATTTCCAATCCTGCGTTAGAATAAGGGGTTTTCTTAAAAAAAATCCAGGAGGTTGGGAAAGTGGCAGGGGGATAAAAGGCTGGAGAAACAGATTTCTGAGTTCCTTATGCCTGCAGGACTTGGCGCAGGGATCAAAGGCAGGGTGTTTGGCCCACGTTGCTTAGTCTGTAGCCCTGTCTCCCCGCACACCTGCCCGCGTCAAAGCTGAGGAGAGCCGAGGCTCAGCTTTCCTTGCTGAGGACCCAGCGGTGCCCCAGTGTGAGCATTCCCCGTGAGCTGAGCCTGGCTTTCTGCCCCAGCAGACGCGAAGATCTCACACTTGCCGCCGCCGCTTCCTTTTCCTGCCGATGCAGCGGAGGCCCAGCACCCGCCCCTCCAGACACCCCTGCTGGCGCTGCCTGGCTGCAGCGAGCACGGTGGAGCTCGGACAGCAAGAGCAACATATCCTCTGGCCAAAGGGGAGGAATTCCTGAATGGAATGCACGCAGCATTCAGCTTCTGGCTCGAGCCATATCTTGCTGTGGTCCCGATGGGGATAACAACGTGGCAGGAAAGACTACACTGGAAAAAAGACACGTGTGGGGGCTGAGGCGGGGAGAGGAAGAAGCAGTGTAAGCAAAAGGAAGAAATGCTGTGGCGAGCCAGATGAGACTGCAGGGAGAGGTCTTCTTCATGTGCCAGGGATCCGGCCAAGTACTTCACTGTTGTTCTTTGAAGAGAGATAAAAACACCGGTTCACTCAGACCATGGCCCAGAGAGCTTTGGGAACAAACTCTTCTGTTGCCCTCTCCTGGAGCCAGCTCTGCTCCTACAGGGAAGGTTTGCCATTCAAAGACAGCTGAGCAAGAGTGAGAGATAAAAATTAAATCTGTTGAGTGTTTTTTTGGTGCCCCAACAGTTAAAGGCCCCATCTAACATTCTAAGGGCACCTAATTTCTCATGAAATTTGAGTATATCTTGGAAATCTCAAGCCTCATCAGAGCGGCATGTTTGGGCATCTGACCATATGTTGAATTTTCCTTACTTTCACTCAAAAGAAGCATGCAAATGTTTCTTGCACCCTTATTTGCAAGGGCAGCAATTGAACAGGTTGGGGTTTTTTTAAATTTTAGTTAAGCAAGACTGGCAGTTGGAAATGCTCACACTTCAATGAGCACTGAAAACTATAAATAAGAGGAGTCCTGAAATGAATTCAGGTGGTACAGACTGCAGCATGCCCTGTGTGCACACAGGTTTAGAAATAGAAATTTTTAGAAATAACTACAGTGCTGGTGCCCCAGGCTGTTTGTTGCCCAATTCATGCAATAGTTTCTCTTCGTTTAATTAAGATTAGGCCCTATCATCCCAGTCTTCAGGTTGTTTAATAGGGAAATGGTACCTTTGTGCCTTTTTTGAAAGGCTTTCTGCATGGGGACTCAGGAGTGTTCAGGGCTGACATTTTGGAGATGTCCCTCTCACCATCCTCATCTCTTCCATAGCCCTGTGTTGTACTGAGCCGTTTTCCTAAGTGATGCATTTTGGGAATTTGAGAAAATACCCTCAGCATGCAGTCCAAAAACTTGCTATTCTCACTGACTGGAAGTGAAACAATTCCTTCCCTAAGAGAAATAGACTCTTGTGTTTTTGGGTCAAAACCACACTAAACATGAGCCTTCTGGGGAATGTCCTTGACATGTGTTTTTAAACGTGTGTTAATGAACAAACCAGTGCCTCCAAGCAGAGTCACGGCTCCCAGAAGAACATCTTAATCATTAACCATAAACTGCACAATTTCCCTGCAGCTTAGAGAGCAGGGCTTTAGATGGAGATCTCATTAGGGGTGTCAGGAAACATCCCAGCTCCAGTGCCTGGGAGGGCACTGAGCAGGGACCACTCACAGCCCGTGGTGCATTATTGCTTACACTGACAGAAGATGTTCCCCCCCCAGTTTCTGATCTGCAGCAAGCACAGGACTAAACTCTGATATACATCCCAGGAGGACTTTAGTTTGGTCTCCTTACAGCTTAAAAAGAGGTCTCTCCCCTGGATTCCTCTTACCATCCCATTTTAATCAAAAGGATCCAGACATTGCTGAGCTGTTCTCAAGTTCAGTGGTTTTCAGATCTGCCCTCTAGCATCCAGGGGGGAGAGTTCAGGCCAACCCCAAAAGGAGCAACTAGGCTCACAAAAACTCCCAACGTTTTTAATCAAGGCATCCTCAAGCCAATTTGTTGGTGGGTTTTTTTTTTTTTATTGTTTTGTTTTGGTATTGTTTCGTTTTGTTTCGTAGACATACATTCCAATAGCCCTGTGCGAGTGCAGGGAAGCTGCACTGTGTGAAACTGGTGAAACCCAAGGTGTGACCTTGGAAGGCAGAGTTTGCTCTGATTTTCTTAAGGCTGAGGACAGGGGAGCCAGTGAGAGCTGGAGGCACAGAAGTCACGCTGGTGGTTTGCCTTGCAAGGAAGCTGCCCCAGGGGCTGATTGCCTCCCTTTGTCTGCCCAGCATCTTTATCAGCTGCCCCAAAAACGCTCTGACTCCAGTCGGTCACGCTTGCTCCACAGAGTATTTGCTTTCAAATACTGAAGCCAAAATCAGTTGCTGGAAAGGACATCCAGGTACTGAATGGCCTGGAAAGAGAGGGTTGGTTCTTTTAATGTCTGTGTGTAAACAGGACATGTCAAGCCAGCTCTGTAAACAAACTGGTGCCATCAACTGAAAGCTCCCAGGGTTTCCAGCAGCTGGAGGGTGAAACTGGCATGCAAAAAGAAAAAGCAAAATCTGCAGCCATTGCCAGGCACATGGGAGCTGAAGGAAGAACAGATTTGGGTCACTAGGCCAAAAATGTTCTCTTTTGTTAAATGTTTACAGAGCTTGTGCAGTCCTTTCCCTATACCTTAATGCTGCATCCAAATAACTTTGTCCTAGAAAGAGGAGACAGAGCTGAACAGCTTTTCAATAACACATCAGTGCTTGCACTCTTCACAGAAATCTTGACATAATAAAAATATGGATGCATTGATGACAGGGGCCACTCTTCTGCTCTGTATTGGTGACAGGTAACGGTTAAGCCAAGAAATCTGTAATTTAGCTAGGGCTCGAGGAGAAAGCACTATTAAAATAACCTCTCCCTTTCTGAGTGACATCCTTATCTTCTGTACTATCCTTCTGTAGGATTAGAAATTCTACACAAAGGGCAGTTGGCCTTTACATCAACTGCCTAATCCTCTTTCTTCAGGGAGCCTCTCATTCTTCAGAGAGGATGCAGGGAAGACCAGTGACTTCACTCCCAGTAGCCTGAAAGCCACTGGGAACTGTAGGTGAAGCTTATTACTAAAACTTCCCCTGGTGAAAGGGTCAGAGTCAGGATAAGCAAAGTTATGTTGCAATTTCTGGGACAAAAATGTGTAAATAAGCTAAATGTGTAAATAAGCTATTGGCCCACTGAACTCCAGCTACAAGAAGAGGATTAACCAAGTAGGAAGCTCCACTGAGCTCCACTAGACCCTGAGTCCTGCTCCCTTAGGTTAGGTTCTGGTGAATGCCACTTACAGCTTGTAAAGTAGCTTCTTAAAGAATCATTACCTACTGCTGCTTCAGCTGGCAGAATACCAAGATCCACAGGGTCATCTCTAGTTTGACCCAGTGGAGATGAGCTTTGGAAGCCCAATTTCCTACATCTCCTGCCCAGTGTCTTTGCAATTTTAGACGTGTTTCTTGAGGCAAACACATCACCCCATTACCCTTCTCAGAGGTCAGCAAGCTTGTACTCACAGAGCATCCAGTGTTGCCAGAGCACATGCAGTGATGCAATACCAGCAGCTTTCCAAAACAAAGCTTGTTCAATAGATGCATGATGCCAGCCTTACACCACCACTGAAGCAAACCGTGACGTGTGAGTACTGGAGGTAAGGTTAGTCCTGGAGCAAAATATTCTGTGAGAACAGAAAGTAATTACCTTACAGATTTGGTCAGATCCCTGCCAAGATTTCTAGTCCACTGCACTGTTCAGTGATGACTTAGAGTTGACATGAGGAGTCCGAGACTTGACAGGAGAAGAACATAAGGTCCTCAAGGTAGTGTGAAGCTGATGCCGAAGGCAGAAGTGCTAAAATGTGTCTGATGCAAACCCATACTGGAAGAGTCCAACTGAAAAAGCTCTATCCAGAGACTTGATTTACAGCTGAATTCTGAAAGCCCGTATCTCTTCTGCAGTTGAGGATAAAAGTGAATCATTAAGAGGAAATCTGACATCTGAGATAGTAATGCTTTGCAATAAATAAATATTTCAGTGGGAGACTGCAGTTTCGTTAGTGCTCTGGGTGCTGCATTCTTACATTGAGCAGCAAGTGAAAGCAAGAGGCCTAGGTTGGGTGTCTGAAGACAGTGAGGATGCTGGCATCCCCTTCCTCAGGGCATTCTTGCCTGGAGGACCTTTGCTGGACATCCCCATGCCAGCATCTCAGGTTCATTTGAAGCCACTCCCTTCTGTTGGCAGCTCTTGGCACGAATTGAAGGTGCCAGCCCAGGAGGCTGCAAGCCATGAAGCAGCCAGGCAAAAGCAGAAGCAGCACGAGCTGGAGATTGGGAAGCCCCTTCCCTGGAAGATCCATGCTTGTGTTGCCACCTTGCTCTGGTGCAGAGCATCAACTCCCGGTGCCCTGGAGGGGCCTTGGCAGAGCAAGGCCCTGAGGATGCCCAGTGAGAACCAGGGACTTGTGCAACAAGGGCATTTTAAAACTGCTATTTACAATCTCTTCAGTTTTGTCTTTCTTTTCCATCCCTTCCTCTTTTTTTGGTCTTTATTTTCTTGGGAAGTGAGAACACAAATTGTGACACAAAGTGTGGTTTCACACATAACACAGCTGGAGCGTTCAGCCATGGAAACTTCTGCTAAAGTATGACTTACTAGTTCTTATTTTGTCTTCTTTTGATTAATTGAACAGTAGAAGGGATCATAACCATGAGATCCACTTGCTCCTCAGGAAGCATCACTACCTGTCAGTTACTCAATACCTTTGTAGGTGTACAAATACTTTTAATATAAATAGTTTATAAAAGCTTGCATATTTCTAATAAAACCAAGGAATAATACAGAAAAGATCGAAACTAATTGGCAGAGGTCAGAAAGGAAAATAAATGAAGACATTACGAAAAACTTCCATTTTACTTTATGTTGCTCACCCTTTCAGACTGGAGTGAAAAGACCTCAGAGAATTTAAAAAACCCGAAGTTTGTGTCTTGAGCCTTCATCCAAAACATAATTCAGTGTAAATGAATTATGATTAAAAAAATGAAAAAAAAAGATTCATCTTATTTCTAAAGACTAACCAGTATTTTTCCAAACAACTCTAATGAGGGATTTGTGAAATAATTATTTGTCTTTGCAGCTGTAGCCTTCTAATTAGACTTTCATTCTGAGGTGAATTTTTAAACCCTTCAGACCTGAGACATTACACACAATCCTCTATAATCTCTTCCTGAGGAAATTATTGTATTATTTAGTGTTCTTTGTGTTGGGTAATTACAGGCTTCTTTCCTCCTTTCCATTCCTTGTTCTCTTTATGTACATTTGCAAGGAGTTCCTGGGCCCACAGTCTCTGCTGACTTCCAGTGTGTCGTTCTTCAGTGAGATGCAAGAAGCGACGGACACGGGCTTGGAGGGATTATTCAGCATGGAAGATTTGGATTTTCCACGCAGAAACTTCCATGCCCTTTGCCTTCAATACACAGATCTAGATAAACACAGCATGGCAGCTGCCTCACAGGCTGTAGGAGGAAGTACAACGGCAGGGAGAAAAAAAGCACATGCAGAGAGGAAACCCTGAGAGTTTCCAGATGGCAAACACCAGAGCAGAGGTCAGCAAATGTTTGAGATGATTGCAGGCAGTGCTTTTCCTCTGCCCAGCCAAAGGCTGAGCGTACTGCTAGAGAGGAGATACCTATCTTGAGGCAGGATACAAGCAACTGGTAATGCTTCAACTCTGTTCAAGGCTGTGCCTTTTGGCTCTGCTGTATTTCTCACTTGGTGGGACCTAGGAGCTTCTCATGGATGCCCTCACAGAATGTCAGAGCTCTTTAGACAGCAGTTGCCAGCCCTGGCTTTAAAGGACCTTCAAAATTGTGAGCTTTGAAAATTAGGAAGAATGGCTGATTCCCAAGGCATATTTTATTTTCATAAGAAGGAAATGATGAATAAAAGTAACATTGCCTAGGACTGGCAGCAGAGGCAGCATCTGTAAGGCTTTCTGAGAAGATATTTAGTCCAGCATGCTGAGCTGGAATTCACGTGCTGTGTGGTGTTCCTGGCTCTAGCAGAGCCTGCCTGTGACCTGTAAGAAACCCCCTCACCTCTGCTTGCTCTCCTGCCTTTTCTAGCACCATTCCTCAGACAAGCACTCCCATGCCTATACCACATCTCAAGTGGCTTGCAGTCAGGATGTTTTCTCCAGAGGCAGGACTCAGTGTATTCATGCAAGGCAGACTGGACTGCATTCAGACTTTATTAGCTAATCTCTATTTAATGAGACTGATAAGAAGTCGTGTATACATATACACACACACACAGCCTTGTTTGTGCATTATAATACAATAGCACTTAATGCTGAGGTAATAGGAGCTCTGCATACTTTGAAAATGAAAGCCATAAAAAGTGAATCTTGCATTAGGAAAAAACAAGTAGCCTGTTTTTTAGTGATCAGCTTTGTTGCCTGGGTACCAAGTACAGAAGCTCCTTTTTGCTTCTTGCCAGGAGCCTGTAAGAGTATGCTGTATTTTATTTCAGTCCAGAGCCATTATGGCCATTTATCCATATCCACAGAAGTGCTCCATTTGCTGCTTCACATAAACCCAGGCTGGCAGCAGGGACAATTCTCCCTGCCTGGTGAGGGAACTCGCCCAAGGCTGCCTCAAGGATCTTTCAAGGGAGGATTTGAATTCTCAAAAGCCTTATTGTCTTGGTAAGGCCCAGAAAACAGTGATACCTGTTTTTCTGTAAGCCACTGAAAGAATGAAAGGCTGTGCTGCCCAGCAGCTGCTGGCTGTATCAAGTGGATAGCTGAACTGAGGATGAGAAACAGCAGCAGAGAATGCTGGACTTGGGATTTTACCAACCTGGAAAAGCTGTGATGACTTGCTGATGCAGTCTGCAGACAAGACTGGTGTCTTGAGACACCAGCAGATTCAGTGTGATTTAATCATCCATCAGCTGAGCCTCAGGAAATCACAGCACTGCAGTTGGAAAGCAGAATACATAAAGCTGAGGTGCTGGCACTTGGGCTAAGGATAGTCATCTTTCTTTATTCTGGGAATGAATTTGCTTTCTCATTTTCTATAGCAAATCCAAGGATTCATTCTTCAGTTCCAAGTCCTAGAGACTCTTGCAGAATTAAGCCAGGTTCCTGCCTTCCCATCCACATGTCTAATAAAATTGCAGGACATATTAGGTCCCTGAACAGCACGGCTGCAAGCCTCAGTGCCTGTGAAGGGCTTCCACAGCCATAATCACTGAGAAGAAATAATTACATCCACCTGGAAGAGTGAAACCCAGCTGATTCCATTTAAGCTGCAGTGCAACCTCAGCCAAGTCAATATGCAGGGAAAAGCAGAAATCCTTATTGACAGCAGCAAATTTTAAGTGAAAGAGAGTTGATTTGCACAGTTAACATTTCCAGTTTTTTTCAGAACACTTATCACTCCTCCAAGCTGCTGTGAAGAAAAATGCCAAATAATTCTGATGAAATTTTCCCAGAAGTATGTTCAGTGCTGGGGAACAGGGATTTTCCAAAGTAACTTGTGACCCGTAAGTGAGGAAGCCTAGCAGTGAAAACACAGCAGCTCTCAAAGAGTAAGAGATCAAAATGCTGGTAAATCTCAGCTTCTTCCCACTACGAAAAGTACCTTTGCATTTGGTGGAAAGGCCCAGAGTCACTGAGAGCAAAAGCTGCTGTTGCTTTTTACCACTGTTTCTCCTTGCAGAGTGTGTTCCCTGAGGAAGGGCTGGAAATAAATGTCTTCCCTAATCAATTCTGTGGAGAATAGCAACTCCAAAAATAGTGTCAATTCTATTTAGTGGCATCACCACTATCAAAGATGTTTCATTTACTTATCAATTGTATCCAATTCAGCCCAGAAATAGGTTCTTCTTCTCCAGTTAAAGAGAAGGCTTTAAGACTGCAGGGCAAATCCTTAATGAGCTGTAGTGTGGCACTTTGAACATTTGTATTTTTTGTCTCACAAAAAGTGGTTGTAGGAGTGATGGGGATACACACTAAACTGGGCCAGTTACCCACTGAATCACCTCCAAGTGGTGGCTGAGATGAGGTGTCTGGCTAGACAAGCAATAGCTTCCTTTAAAAGTAAAAACTTTTTCTTCTTTTAACTCTTATACCAAAAGTCACATTTTCACCACTTAATAGCAAATTTAGAGACAAGAATTCACAAAGTGGAGATAAAACCCAGCAGTTTCAAGAAAGAGCTCAAGCACAAATTGTTTTTACAAATCAACTAAAAGGATGATCAATGAGTAATTTTTAAAGTGCCTTTCTGAAAAGCAAATCAGCTTGACCATGGCCATTTTGAAGTTAGAGAACTAAGCAATACTTAACTACCTTTATTCTAAATCTTATGAAGTGCTGACACATTTAAACAGTTGCTTTATCAGCCTATGAATCAGCTTTAACATTCAGTGCCTAGGAGTAAGAGAAGGTTTTACTCGAGTTCCTTTTGTCTACTCCAAGTTCTCCAAGAAAACAGAAGGAACTTGCCATCAAAAGACAAGACTGAAAAAAATACCAGGAAGTGACTCAGCATTGTCTCTGCTCAGAGAGTGAGGACATAGGTAAGTCAACACTTACCTATATCCCCACTAAGTGGACCACACAACACTCAGGGGCACCTCACCCTTGTAAAAACCCATTTACATTACAGAAGGCACATGCTGGAGCATGCTTTGCTTGCCTTCAATGTTTTTCCACACCCTGAGAGAGCACAGTAGAAGTGCTGGTGTACAACTGCAACTGCAGTTCTGGGACTTACCCAAAGCATCTCACCAGGGAACTTGAGTTTCCTCTCTGAATTTAAGAGGCACCACAACCCCCTTAAAGGGGATCACCTCCAATCACACATTTTATTACGGTTAGCACTACTGTGACTGAGTCCTCTTCCCTATTTGCTTCTGAGAAACATGAAGTGATGAGTCAGTATCCATGGGTAGTTTCTCAAGATCTTGAATTTACCCTTGCAATACTTTCCAAGATTCCAGACACTTGTTGCATCTCAACAATATTTTCAACTATTGGCAAAGACTCCTTCTGAACTGTTTGTTCCCACCCTTTTCCCTGGGTTTGCTGTGTGCAACAGTACTGTAAATGAAGCCTTCAGCAGCCCAGAGAAATGACCTGGCTGTTCATACTGGCACACCACATGAAGTGTTTGTAGTAAAATTCAGTGTGTGCTGGTACCTTTTACCTTTGCTTTGAGGGTAGTCAACAGGGTAGAGTGAAGTGTTTCAACTAAAACTCTTCCCACCTCTAAAGCTATAGACTTAGAAACTGTCTGCTTTTCGTTGCTTGCTTTAATCACCTTTCTGTTAGAGTTCAATTATACAATAAATGCTGAAGACATTTAAGTAGAAGATATATCCCAGAGCACTGAGCCTGTATCTCAGGCTGCCTTTGCAAGGATCCAACAGAGATTAAGGCCAGAAATGGCATCTATTTTATCCTGCAGCTGTTAACAGAGACTCAAGAATATTAACAGTGTTTTTAAGTGCTTTATATTTATTATAAAGTATTAATAACTGAATGTATGGAAAATGATTCTCTGTACAAGAGTAACATGACAGCTTTTACAAGTTCTGCTATACAGTACATGAAATGCTGCACATTTTTTCAGCTGCTTCAAACATTATTTGCTATACAAGTCAAAAAGGGTAAACTTAAAAGTTTGTTTATAATACAGTGTTAGAAAGCACAAACAAGTAACATTCAAAATAAACAAGCTCCCAAAAATCAAAAGAAATCTTTAGATGGCATGTACACAGATTATACTCAAGTTTCAATATACATGTTATTGTTCCCCACAAGATGCTCCACTTTACTGGATTCCTGGAACATGAGAATTGAAGGTGCAAGAAAAGCACCTCTCAAGCCACATAAGAACTGGATGGGCAGAACAGCAATTTCCTGAAGTGTTCTCCACAGTCTTTGGCTCTACTATTTATTACAGCCATTTACTGCGGCAACACAAGAACAGAGACGGGCCTCAATTACCAGTACTGTCAATGCCAATCCAGTTATCTGGGGAGCTGCTAGAGCAATTCAAGGCACTCTTTCCAGTGCTGCCAGCCCACAGAACCCCCTGTGCAGGACACAGCATTTTAAGAGAACCAGGCTGGGCTAAAGCATGTTCTTGAACGACATGGAACGAACAGTTCAAAACAAACTCCTTCAGAATGTCCAGTTCAAAGCTCATTCATACTTCACTTCCCAGGCACACCAGCCTAAGAGAAACATTCATGTGTGTGTCACTAACACTTTAAAGCACACTGCTTCAATGTGTTTAGTTGCTTCTGGTTAAAGTGGTGTAAGGTATCAGCAGCTTTGAAGATAGTGTTCTTGGGGCATGGTGAACCTAAACTCACAGTAAGTTTTAAGCCTACTTCACAGTTAGCAGTTGTCTCCTTCGCTTTTCCTTCTCCTTAAGAGGCAGAGTCTACAACAAATCAGCTTTTACAACTGTTCTGCTTACAACACAAACCAGAATGCCAACATTCCCCAAAAATGTACCCACAGCATGTGGTTTGCTCTGATGCATGTGGTATTGACACTTAATTTTAAGCTTCTCCCATAATACAAAATAGCTCCTAGATTGAAAGATTTAAAGATATTGCGTGGTATTTTACTTTTGCCTCCCAATCTCATTCCAACTATTTACGGAACTGTAAACAAGTAATTTTTGTAGTCCTCAGAACTGTACACCTGCATTCCCAGGAACTGGAATTCAGTGACACCTTCATTAGAGATACAGTAGCCTAAGCACAGTGAAAGTTCTGTCCAGCTGCCCTCTTCGTACAGTAACCAACAGGCCACTCCTCCCGCATTCACACCTTCAGCTTTCTCTTCTGATCAAAGTAGGCATCAAATCTGGATAAAGCATATTCCTGGAGAAATAAGGAACATCCAGTATTCAGTACAGTAAACAGCTGTTTTCTTTTTTGGGATGGGGAAACATAATGAAGGTATTAGCTGTGTTACTTTCCTAATCCATCATCTCAAAGCACTATTTAACTCTATTCAGAAGGCTAATCTCTCCAGAGGTGTTCTGGCTTCTTACAATTTCCTCCAGTTTTGTTTCAACTCTTAATGCAATTAGCTGCCACCAAAATGTCTGAAAAAACAGGTACTAAAGAGGCCAGGATTGAAAAGGCTGGCTCCTGCAACACTTCCAGTAAGGTATTCCATGTACCTGCCAGTCTATCAGTGCACAGTACACTGAGCACAGACCAAGAGCCAGACTGATCATTTCTCAAGTACAGGCTGCTCCCTGGCACAGATATTGCTGCACACTGAACATCACCTTGGGACAACGTGTGCACTTTGAGTATTCAGTTCAAAATTCTCACTGCACATTGGCCTCTCTCTTGCCTGGGATGTCTTACTGCAGAATAATGCTGCAATATAGCTGGACACAAGGTGATACACTCTCTACATAACCATGGGAACAATTTCTGAAGTTTTTATGATCTTAGATGTTCTTTACATTCTTAAGGAAAGAGCACAAACTATTAACAAACGGATTTTTAAAAGCTTTACTCCACTTAGAAGATACTAGTTGCTGTGAGAGGCCATTCCGTTGCCTTTTCAATAATGTACCACAAGTTATTTAGGTTATTTATTTTCAGTTGTGTAAAACTACAATTAAATAACTTACCAGGTACCCAAACTCAATGGATGAGATCTTTGCTTGTATAATAGACCACAGACCCCAGAAGAAGTGTGATGCAAGGGCAAATCTGAAATTAGAAGGCTATGTTATTGAAATAAATACCCAGCTAAGTCACAACACCTTATTTCAATGTCCTCTTAGAACAGTATTCCCTAGTTGGGGGATGTCCACATCTTTTCTTCAACTATAATACAATAAAAATAATTCCCCATGGAGTAGTATTGTTTACTCCACTGTGAGTGGATATCACATATCTAACATTACAGTGGACAGATCGTTCTTTACCACATATAAATAGCTTTTGATCTCTCTTGGCTCAAGTTCCTCCACCCAGTGAGATGTATACAAGTATAGGTACCACAGTGGAAGTCTGAAGATACAGTTGTACAAGGCAAGTTACCTGTTAACTTCTACCAACACTTCTTCTTCTAGTTTGGACTTCTCTTCATTGCTCAGATTTTCAAAGCCATCATGGAATGCAGACAGGTAACTGGAGAGGAAATGAAGCTGGAAGGCAAGTAAACAACTGAGTAAACAACTCAGTAAACTGAGTTACAACTTTTCATCTCAAGATAATTGTTTCTTTCAGACCTAGACAAACCTTCTAATAAGTTGGCATTTAGTTTTTTCCAGCCATCAACAGTGTTGGAGTTACCTTTAAGATTAATGGTGTTTCTAACAATTGCTTGAAAGTCTGGTTTAGGAAAGGTTATATTAGGACAGGCAGCATATTGCTACTGCCAACTAATTTCATGGTTGCATTCTACAACTACTGGACTTTTTGTGGTGGATGGCTACACAGCACATAGAAAATATTCTATCCTGAATAGCTATTAAGTTACTATGACTTTTAAAGCAAAGGTAGTCAGGATTAGACAAAGCATTACGCTTTGGGAAGTCCAAAAGAGAACTGAAAGAGTTAAGATGTGAAGACTGTGGACAGTGGCATTTATGTCTTTTGTGTCTACCTGTTGTTTCTTTGAAGGATATTTAAGAACACTGGCTTTGAAGAACGGGTACTTCTCATAAGAGTAATCGTACATCCATTCACAGAAGTGATTTCCAATGTCAAATCCTCTGAAAAAGAAATAAAGATGAAGTACCTTAATATTTGTAAACTAATAATCTGGGTTTTTTAAAAACAAACCCAAAATCAAGTTTAAAAGGACTGGGCTACTTTGAATTTACTACAGTTTTGCTGGAGGTAGAGAATTGATAACTAGAAAACTTTTTGCAAGTTATTGTAAAACAGTTAGAAAAGAGGGGCAGTTAAGAATGAAAGCTACCAGCTACATAAAAACACTACGCTTTGCTACTGAACTTTATACCAATGGAGACAGTAAAAATATTTGAGTATGCATTACATCTCAGCGTGAAGTCAGGCATCTCTAATATTGGCATTATTGCAGGCAAAGAGATCATATTCCAAATTTTCAACATATGCCACTTTTACATTATTGAAATTTACTCTTTTATTATGTACCAGCTATGGTGATGTTTAATCCCAGTTTATACACACTTAGATCATCCTTAAAAACACTTAACCAAATGGCTGAGGAAAGAAAAACAAGCATGTTGTATAACCATGTATTGAAAAACCTGTATTCTCATCTGCATAGAGGAAAAAGCCATTAGAAAGAACAGAAGGAAAAATCACAAAAGCAAAGCTGCCCTACATACGTATGCTTGAAAGTCTGGTTTAGGAAAAGTTAGAATCTACAAAATCTACACAAAATCTACTCTTCTCTGCTTCCCACTAGAAAGAAATTTTGAAATGCAAGCAAGAAGCCATTTGTGCATAAACAAGCCCTCTAGTCTGAACAACCAAGGAGCCCCAACAACTTTGCCTCTGCTAATTCTGCTTATTTCTCCAGGAATATGTGTTATCCAGTGCTTAAACTCAACAGCATCAAAACCAGTGCTGGTTTGATTAGTTATATGTGCTGACCACCACTATCAGAGCAGAACCCAATTCACTAGAACAGACAATGAGCAGTGCCTCCTTGGCCTCCCTGTAGCATGCAGAAAGGAGCACACTGCCATGCTGAAGAGAAAATAGAGTGTCTACCGGTAATTATAGCTGCTGTATTCAAAGTCAATGAGCATCAGCTTCTGGTTTTCTGAATCCTCTCTGCCTTCCAGAAGTAAGATATTACCTGAAAATTAAGATAATATAGAATATTTAATAATGCAGGGAAATCAGAGAAAAGCAGTACTGTGTATTTCAAGGAACATTGTACAGCTAATCCCAGTTATCCCTTATATCTGCACAGAAGAATTATAGGTGTGCTGGTTTTGGCAGGGGTAGTTAACTTCCTTCACAGTAGCTGGCATGGGGCTCTGTTTGGATTTGTGGTGTTGATAACACAGGGATGTTTTTGTTACTGCTGAGCAGTGCTTCTGTAGAGTCAAGGTCTTTTCTGCTTCACACTCTAGCCTAAAAAGGGACTAGGGGTGCAGGCAGAGTTGTGAGGAGAAACAGCTGAACAGCTGACATAAAGGAATATTCCATACTATATGCTCACTATATAGAGTGGGAAGAAGGAGGAAGAGGGCATGTTTGGAGTGATGGTGTTTGTCTTCCCAAGTCACCGTTGTGTGTGATGGGGCCCTGCTCTCCTGGGGATGGCTGAACACCTGCCTGCCCGTGGGTAGCAGTGAATTCATTTGTTTACTTTGCTTATGTGAGCAGCTTTTGCTTTCCCTAATTAACTGCCTTTATCTCAGCCCAGGAGTTCTCACTTTTACCTGTCCGATTCTCTTCCCAATCTCACTGGGAAGACTGAGTGGCTCTGTGGGGCTGAGTTGGTGGAGGGTTTAGCTAAACCACGGCAACAGGAAAAGCCAAGTTGCAGTGGCTGTTTACCAGCTCTCTGGAAGTTGAGATATATAGGCTTTACTTTGCAAAGCTGAAAGCAATTAAGTTTTTTTCTGTACAGGGAGAGGCAGATTTATTCTTCCAAAGATCCTCTTTCCCCAGTTTAGCTTGCAGTTGAGCCCTGTCAGCCTTCACAGTCCTTGCTGCACTGTTTGTTTCCACAGCTTGAGATCTATACATTTCACAGCATCTCTCATCTCAGCATAGCACCATCACTGATCATACAACACTTGGGACAAAGTCACAGTTTGATCCACTGTTCTAATATGTGGCACAACCAGTACCTATACAGAAAATTTAGGCGATTGCTTATGTGTCTTTCAATTCACATAGTCACTGTAATTCATCTAAAAGACATCAAGTCTGCCTCTGTCAAGTACCAGTTAGTAAATAAATGTAGGGCAATGTGAAGTTCTGCAGTAGTGCGAGCCCTCTCTGCAGGTACATCTGTTCTCCATGCCACACTCTTGCACCAACAGAAAAAGCAGCACAGTATTTCACACACATCCCCCAAACCCCTTGGAGCTTTAGGCTCCCCAGTTTGCCTCAGCCCTGTTATGCTCCAACCCCTCCAGTGGTGCACCTCACCACATCAGCAAGGAGACCACAAACTCCACCTCAGTTAGTGTCACCTGAACCCTCACGTTAGTGGCCTTTTCCCCTTGTGCTGCCTGTCCTTATGTGTCTATCTTCCAGGGCAGTTCCTCAGCCTTGGCTAACAAGCCACTGGGACCACTGACAAGCAAACAGCCCTGCACAGTCCCACTAGAGCATCCTTCCAGCTCAGCTCACCCACTGTTCAGGTGACAGGGCACACAAATACAGCATACCCAACACACCTTCAGCCTTGCTTCCTCCTCATCTTTTTCAGTAACTGGCTCAAGAAAATTGTTATTCCTTCCCTGACTCTCAGAGCATATTAAAAAAGGTGGATAGGTTTTTCCTAATGTTTCTTAACCAGTACAAGTTAAAAACTGCACGTCAAACTACCCTACTCCCCATTTTCACCACTCACTGCACTTCCTCAGCATCTTTCTTTTAAAATGACTCAAGTATACCTACTCTGATCATGCATATTGCAGCAAAGCAAGGTCTGGTCTAAACAGAAAATACAAACCCATCATCAACTGGCCTGAACTAACAGAGCACAAGTACATTCTTGGCTTAACCCAGTCACGACACCAGAGCTCTCTGAAAAAACCTGATGGGTTGCAGAAGCCCCTGCTTTGCTTTGGTACTGTAGCACACCCGAGTGCACAGGCTGCTGCTTCAGGGCAGTACCTCCACAGCACGGCTACCTCTCAGAGAGCAAACAAGTAACCAGCAAAGGCTCAACAGTACATCACTGAGCAATACTGAAATGTTAGCAGCTTACCCTCTTGACAATCATTGTGGCAAAATACAACTGGCGAAGAAGTAGCTTCAAGCATCGCTCTAGAAAAAAGCAACAGAGCATTATTTAAGTAACAAATCACTAAGTTCAGCTCCACTTCCAGGTAATTTTGTTGTAAGAATTTAAAACACTATTCCCTCCCAGTAACAGCCTACTTTCTTAATTAGGAACAAAACATTAGCACAATGAAGCCTGACTTCATGATCATGAAGTCAGATCAGCAATTTTATCATAGAACTTTGTATTTGTATGATTGGTCACAGAACCAAAAATCCCTGGCCTGCAAAGTAAAATGAATATAAAGTGTTATACTGTATAACATGTCTGAACAAGTACACAAAAATCCATCCAGAAACTGTGGAGATTAGAAGATAGTGGTAGACAAAATAAGCCTACCTTAGATTTTTCATTTCCTGAGGGAGATTGTAACTGAGAAGTTTGTTCAGTTTTCTGGTTTGGGATTCTCTGGTGAATTTAATTCTCAGCACTTGATTTAGATACCTGTTAAAAAAAACCCCAAACAACCAGTAATACAAGATTTGTAACAATGAGTATATTATTCTTCCCATACTGTGATACCATTTAAACTAAAATCAAAGAAGTCTTTAAGACAGTAACTCTTTAGGAAGAGTTTCTGAAGAAGACATTACTGTTCTTCAAGGTAACTGAAGTCCTTCATGTGATAGTTTCTTGGTACAGCAAAAGCTTGTGTCCTCAGGCATTCAGGAAGAATGATCTGCTTATCAAAATTACAACAGGTCACCTGTTTCCCCCCCCAAAATATTGCATAACTTACTTTTCCATTGTTCCAAAAAGCCACTTTGGTTCCTTATTGAATGGCATTTTCATGCCATGAAATCTGGCCATCTTCTCAGCTATTTCAGCAGATATGTCAGGTAAGCTTAGTTCATCAGTGTTCAGTTTCCTGCTCTGTAATAAAATACAGTATTCTTAAAATACAGTTAATTGAGGAGTTACAGAACTGTGATTAACTATAAACACTAGCATTAGGCTCTATGCAGTATCATGTGAAATAGTATCATAGTACTCAAGCAATACCCTTTTTTGCTCACAGATGAACTTACAAAGTTGCTGCCTTTAGAAAAGCTGTTAGCCAGCCCTACTTACAACTTAACCAATTCCCTTCTAGATGCAAGACCTGGGGAGTATCACATTTCACACTAAGAATATCTTCAAAGCAGATCAAGTATAAATATTTAAGAACATCAAAAGCATCTGCTCTTGTTGTTGCTAAAGGGAAGTGTTACTTCACAGCTTCCCCATGCTATGTTTGGTATCTAACAGGCTTTTTATCTTCATTTATTAGCCTCTGCTAGAGTTGAAGAGTTTTTAGATATCTCCCCCTGGCAAGAGCTAGAATGGGGCTCTCCAACACCCACTCTAACTGTATCAAATTACAGCCAGCAATTACTACAGGCAGCCAAGTATTCCATTCCCACATCCCTGCTTTTCTGGGCAGTCCAGAGACCTTCTTGTCATGATCAATTGAAACAGTTCCCAGCAGCCCACTAACTGTGACCAGGACTTACGGGAATGAATTCCTCCAGTCGCCCTTGTGGGAAGATTCCATACAGCTTTGGGCCAAGCGCTCTCTCTGCAAGAATGGCAAACATAACACTTTCCAGAACCATGGCTTCTGCCCCCTACCAAAAAAATGAAAGCATTAGTTGGTGCTTGCACAGAAATAAACACGGGTGTGCGCAAGAGCTAAATGGTTACCAAGTGAGAAATTTTAGGGCTAGCTTTGAAAAGAGTCAGCATTCTACTAACCAAAGTTTCTTGATGAGTAACTTTTAGTCAGCATGGGAGCAATACAATTATTTTGTTTTCAAGTTTAAAGCCGGGGAAGAAAATCTGTATTACTTAGCTTTTGTTAAGTACCACTATTTTGACCTGGTGGGCCAGGTCAAAGGAAAACTGCCAAAACCAAAACACCCTCTCCTCTCTGACCTGTGAGAACTCTGCAAATTCATTTCCTGGAGGAGCTCATCCCACTGAGACACAACACAAGAACTACAAATATTATCCTATATCTACTATTTTAACACTCTCCAGAGCACTGCCTCTCTAAAGGACATTTTAGCTACATGAGTGAATGAAGTGAACAACTGAACAAAACAACTTTTCATTTAGAAGAACAACTTAAAATGTGCTTAATGGAAGGAAATCTTACGTATTCTTTTTTTTTTTTTTAAGCAACAATGCAATTTAAGCTCCTGCTAAGGAATATGTGTGTGTGCATAGATGTCCTTCCCTTTCTACCACCAATCATACCTCAAGTTTCAGTAACTTTTCTCTAAGGTTTTCTTACATCAATAGGCTTGGTCCATAACAATGACAAGCAGATAACTGTTTAATATGAATTTAAAAGTTAATAGAAATATGAAATATTTAGTCTCAAAAACACAGTTAAAAAATCACTGAAGTGTAGCTTTCTGGACGGGTAAGATTATCTGCAAGTAAGCACAGAGGTCACATTATAAATCTCTCCTTCTAGCAATTATGTTGCCCAGAATCCAGTTTTACTCAAATCCTAAAGATATGCCAAGCCTCTGCCTGCTTTTGAGTGCTCATCTCAAAGTCAGACCCATAACACCTCAAAGCATAAGAATTAAGAGCACATTAAGAAAGCTCCCAGGTATTTCTGACCACAGATCCTTTTGCATTATTGCAGTCAACTAAGTATCAGGCAGTATATAACTCTACACAAGTTCCACTCTTGAGTACTCTCCAGGCAGCACTGCTGATAACTTATTTTTATTATTGCATCACATATTATTCTGAGATCTTCAATAAATTCTAGCATTTCATATTGAAGTGTAGTAAAGACTCATGTAACTGTGTTCTGAAACTTTTAAGACAATTTGCACATGAATGTATTGCATCTATGTTCTCCACCATTTTTTCATCCCAGTTCCTCAAAGCACCATTACACACCAAAAATGTTTTTAATCATTTCACATGCCCTCACCATCACAAGTCTGAACTCTTTCCATTTCCTTCTGAAGCCTAATGCCAAGTACCAAAAAGGAAATTAGTTACAAGCTGCTGAATGTCCTTTCTATTATTAACCAACGCTGACTTTGAGTGCACACTAGGCATTTTTAAATCTATTCCCATTAAGAGTCAGTTCCTTGTTTCCATATCTTACTGAAAAGCAACTCACTATTCTCAGATAACACAAAGTACAAAAAAATCCTATTATTCATTGAGACATCTCTTCATGCATCAGAAGTGACAAGCACTAGAAGAACTTCCTCTAGTGGAACCAAATTGTTATTTGAGCACGAGTCCAATGACAGTTTTGGAACAATACCATCCATGTAATCTCAGGCACAAAGGCTTCTCCTTCATAATACCCAAGGGACCTTTTACCAAGTCTCCTCTCTATACACTACTGTCAAACACAGCATAGGTGTGGAAACTAACTACTAAAGGATGTTAAGAAAATTCTATAGCATACTTCATAAGGTCACTGAACAAATCTAGGTGTCTGACTCTTCAGATTAATGTTCACCTTATGACTGTAAGGGATCAAGCATTTTAACCAAGGAAATGATGTACCTCAGTGCCTTCAAACACTTTACAATATACTTATGCTCCCAAGACAACAGTTTAGGAGCTAAAGCTCTCAATTTTGACCAGTTTCAGAGATTCATCCGTAAGCACTTGTATTTAAATTTCTGGAGAAGATTGGACCACTCATGTTTTTAGATGAATACTTAAGAGATCAATGTTTTATTTCAAACCTAGCAACTATACACATTTTTTAAAAGACTTCCTCAGGATGCAATTCCCATACAGGCAAGGAGAGATCAAAAGCCTTTCTACACTTAAGCTGGAACTGAAGCTTCTGCTTTTTTCCTGCCTTAACAAAAATTTCACTAAAATACATAAAGTAGTCAAATTCTAAGGAAAATTACTGCAAATTATAGCAAAACCAAAGTAAAACAAATAAATTCCTGTTAAAAGGCCTTATGAGCTCACAGAAGACTACTCAATGTCTAGACACAATTGTCACACACCAGGCAGCTCAGAAGCAACAATGACTTTGCTGGTGAACCAGAGAATTTTATTCTCTCTAAGGGATATCATCTTCTCTCATAATCTAGACACAAGAAAATTAACAAATCAATCCTGACAGTAATTCTTGAGAATACTGATTCAACAGTGAAGTTTCAGCACTATGAGATTAATAGCAGAAAACAACCCATCAGCAGAGAATCAGTATTTTCAAGCAACAAATACCACAAATGAAGTTCTGAAGTTCAAAACCTTGTTTCCTGTACTGCAAAACATCTATGAGCTTCTGTCACCAGGGTGGGGCTTGTTTGGAGTTTTGTTTTCTTTCACAACCTTTAAACTTTTTTCCACAGGATTGAGGTAGAGGAGAAATCAAACCATCTCCATTTTTCATCTTTGAAAAAAATGGAGGTATCAAACCAGTACATTTTTCAGTTCAGTCTTGGTTCAAGTGATTGAAACTGTTCCAGTAAGCTAAACAAAGTTCAACAAAACTTCAAAAGTAGTCATTCAACAACAAAAAATTTAAAACCAGTTTCAACTCACTAGGGAAAAAAAACCCAAAACAAACAAATGCTTGAAAATGTTTCAGATGGCATTGCCAGAAGGCAAAAAATACAAGGGGAGAAATTCAGCATTTATCAATTGAGTAAAATGTACTCCTTCCTAGTCATTGCCAAAATCATTACAGAGCTGAAAACAGAGTACATAACAACCAAGGCATCTGGCTAGCATGCTGCAATGTTATCCCTTACTGAAAAAATACTGTCATGGTAGAAATCTAAATTACCAAATCCTGTTCAGATGATTTTATGAAAAGATACACTCAGCTAAACATTATGCTGCAGGAGAAGAAATTATTCCAAATACAAGAACTTTAAAGTTTGTAGAGCAGAGATGATCCAACCACAGTGCTAATCAGGAACACTTCATGTTCAAGAGCAAGTTCTCTCCAGCTCCATGTACTTTCCTCAGAGGAGTTCATCAATGTATTTAAAAATTAGAGATTAGGTAAAGCAAAGAACTGATGTTCATCTGCTTAAGAAGAGTCTAATACTAGAAATAGCAGTACTACTACCAATACTCAAAATGGTAAGAGACCATTTAGGGTAGAATTGAGGGGCTGTTTCTTCACAATGTGGGATGCTTGAATCTTTCCAAACTATGTCCAGACACTCACATAATGTTGCTTCTGTGAGCAAATAAATTTCTTCATTACTTTTTAGATTTTTCTAGACACAGTCCAGGTGGAACTACTGGTTTAAAACAAGCAGGATCACCACATTTCCCTATAATCTATAAAATTCTGTGAAATAAGCAAATTTAATTACTCACTTGCAAGTCATTTTCCTTCTGAGACTGTACAGACTCTCCCTTATTACAGGACCTCTATGAATGAGAAAAAGCAAACACAATGAGAAGATGAAATTTGAAGTTATTAACCTGCAACCACCAGAACAAAGGGAGTAGAAGTACCAGCTACAGTTAACTACAAGTCTCAACACTGTCTTGGATCTGTGACAGCTACAGCACTAGTATCCATCTGACCTCTGACCACCACACTTCCAACAATTCCAAAACCTTTCAAAAGGATGTGCCATTGAGACCAAGCCACTCATGTAAATATCTGATTTTTACTTATATTTTTATTGTTTCCCAGTCTTTCAAAACAAGATTTCAATGCACCATAAGCTCAGAGGAATGTTTTTAATTAAGAGAAAATTAGGTCCCTCTGCATGACATCTGGGATGAGATTCTTCCAGCCAAAGCACTTGAGACATTACAGAGATTACATAAAAGCCTTAGAAGGACTATTGGAAGAGGCATGTTATGAAGGTCACAAAGCACTTCTTTTGCTTAGTACCTTATTTTCCAAATTTCTTGTGGCTAGAATTTCCTTATTTAGAGCGTGCTGTCCTGGCCATATGTCTAGTGTACCACAGGCTGTGCAAATCCTGGATTTTTCTTAGAATGAATTGCCCATGTAAGCTAAAGGTGTCTCAGTAGGAACAAAGTATACTAGCAAAACTTTAACAAGTTCCATGCGTAATGTACTGTGCTAGGGTGGTTAAGAATCATTATAAAGCAGGTTCAGAATATTAAACCACACCCTCAGCAACTGAACCCTCAACGGCACATGCTTTTAATAGAGCTGCACATTTAAAAATTCAAGATGTATTAAAATCCTTGTCCTTTAAAGGGCTTGAAGGTAAGGAGAAGAGAAAGCAAATATCTGCTTAGAATTAGTGACAGTTTGTGGCTGCTATTTATGTTGCAATTCCACCATTGACTGTTTAAACCAGACTAGCTTTAGAGCCCCATAAAGGCAGCCTGCATCTCCACCTTCTGAACACAAACATTGCATTCACAGAACCATGTGCATACCTTCCTGTTCCAAAGCTCTAACATGTCCAAAACAAGGGTGGAAATATGAACTTAATGGAATACAGTTAAGCAACACCAGCTGCCTTAAGTACAATACAACAAGCTAATGATTTACACAAGCTCTGCAGTTACAGTATTTCAGAAGCTACAGAAGAAGGATAGTTAACAACAATCAAAAGTATTTCAGCAAGTACTTCCCATAACACTACCATATAAGTTTAAAACAAGACAATATGGAAACTACTATTACTTTATATTATTTTCAAGGAAATTAATGAAGTCCAAACATGTTCACTACAGCTAAATGTGTAACTACTCAATAGCATTAAAATCATTTACGGAGGGCTTCTCTGAACAAGCATGTTCTACATCAATACCACTCTCAGATTTTTCTTGAACAGTCAGAAAGTTACTCACCATTCAGGAGTCTTTCCTGATAAATAGTGCTCTCAGAATGGTTCAGTTCCATCAGAAGGTAAGCACATTAGACTTTTCCCTAGAACCTGAACTGGCATCTGCTTTCCAGAGGTCATACTGTATAAAAAGCTAGCCAGTTCCAGGAGTCCACCTCAATTTAGTGTTGGAGACAGCCTAATGGCATCTACTGTGCCATTAGAAAGGATAGTTAGGGCTTTACTGCAGAGTCATCACAAGAGGAGACACCTGCAGCATCCCTTCCCTCTTTTCTGTTCCCTCAGCATGAAGCATTAATTTCCAGAAGAAAATTAATATATATGTGTAAATAACTTGCAAATATGAATGGGAGCTTGGAGAGGATCAGTCTTCACAAGTGGCCATGGATTAGGAAATTCTTCACTATACATGGGGAAGGAGAATAAGGTAAGCAGGATGCAATATCATGTACTAGAAGTTTAAGAGTTGAACAGATTAAAGTTGTAGAATTTGATTATTTCCTGATTCCACAATCACCTCTGAGAACAGTGGTTCAAAATAAGGCATCTCATATAATTTGATGAACCTATTTAGCTCACTTGTTCTTGGCTAAATCAATCCATTTCAGTTTTTCCATAACTCTAATAGCCCGCTCCAACTAATGTCCAATTCTAGGAGCTATTTACTTCAATAGAAATGGGGCTATTTTAATGATCTGAAAAAGAGAATCACTGAGCAATTGCTAGAGCTTTTCAATTGCTCTCTCTGTATGGAAACTATCTAGGAATGGACATGTGTTCTACAGCTTCAAGGTTTCTTCAAATATTTGTTCAGAGCTTCTTTGTATTTTTCTTTTATTTATTTTTATAAGGGAAGATTTATTCTCAAAGCCCTGAGAAAGTTTGCTATGATTTTAGTAAGAAAGGACAACTATATTCAATAGAAGTTGTTTAGAGTCTAATTTGTAAATTTAATGTAACATGTAAATTTATTTTAATGCAGGATACAAGATAAAAGTCCTAGAATAGGAAACAGCACACACTGATCTGTGCTCAGATAACCAGACAGTGTTTATACATCTGGAAATTTGATACAGAAAATTGAGTTCAACATTTTCTTCCTAATACCCCTAATTTATTTCTTTTGTAGCTGAAAGATGAAGTCTCCTATCAAAAAAAACTAAAACAATGATGAGAATTCTGTACAGAAAATGAACTTTTATCTCTTTTCATACATAACTTTGAGCTCTGCTCACAAATTTAAATATAATATAACTCAATTTTTCTGAGTTTTGATTTTACTCAGCTTTAGTTTTCAATACTTGAAAATACCGCAATACTTTGAATTAGATAAATATCTAGGAATTTAAATCTTAAATAGCAACATTACAAGGAATTGCCTCAGAAGTTAGAGGTAGCCTGTGCAGGGCAAACTTTTCTAGAAGCTGTAGGCAGACATCAATTTGAACATCAGCATATGGAACAAAACCAGCTTTAGATTCAGCAAGAACTATTTCTGCTTCTAAGGATCTGCCATTGATCACTTATCCCTGTCAGACCTGAAGGAACTGACACAAATTTGCTGAAGTCCTAAAAATCTAGCCTGTGAAGAGTTCCCAATTCAAGCTCTACAAAAGCCACAACTCCAATCCTCTACATTTCAAGCTCCCATTCTGTTTTGAGGGAGCAGAGAAAAGGAAGGGACAGTTTTTTGATATTCTGTTATTGCTGTAAACATTCAGATGCACAGACAGTAGCTGGTGCTACTTAAGGCTTACTTTTAAACAATGAAATCCAGTACTAAAGAAAACGAAAGCTGTAGAGAATGCTCCACTTCAGAGATCTCATACTATACCGTGAATCGTGTCTGTCACCTGGAAACCAGAGTGCTCTAGGCACGATCGCATGGGCAAGCCTGCAGCAGAGAACACATGCATATACAACTAAAGTGGTACATTACCCCAGAACACCCTTAATGCCACCCAACACAAATATATCCCCGTAAGAGGTGCTTGGTTTCTTTCAAGCTGTCTGCCAGTGCCAGGGATTTGTAGTTACTCCATGCTACAAACAGACATGGACACCAACAACCACAGAAGACGTTGATAATTACAGTTACACAGCAGTCTGCATTTTATTTAGTTACACAAAATAAAAGGCAGCAAGGCAGGTATGGAAAAAGATTTACCACAGAACTGTGGCAACCATTTATACCCATTTTGCTTCTGCTCACATAGAAATTGAGAGACCAGAAAAGAACATTACATTTTGTTTTGGCTATTGTAAAGTAACAGAGCCCCAGTGAGTCAGAGTTCAATGTTCTTTTGACACGTGTAAAAGAATGGGAATCAATCTCTGAGTTACCTTTAGATAGATGAACTTAAATTTCACCTTAATTCGAGCTTATTTTTTGTTGATGCCTCTTCATGTTGAAATCCTATTAGCATTTTCAAGATGCTATTTTGAATTTAAGTAGAAAGACTACAGTGATATGAATATGAAATCCAATTTTAAAGTCTGAACATTAAATGGCATATTTTTGGATAACCTTTTGTTTCAGTTGTTAACACTAATACAGCCAACAGTTAAAGACATTTTGTCACAACAAATTTACTTTCAATGCTCCCCTTTAAATTTAGCAACTAAGCTGGAGCAAGAATAAGTGAAGTGGAGTAAGACATTTCCCTTTTACAGTGTAGGACATATCTGCATTGTGCCTCAAACATTGGAGTTTTAATGTGGTTAGTACTTTTAACCTGTCACAAGTACAAAACTTGTCTTAAAAAAAAAAAAAGTTCTGCTCAAGGATATACTCAAGAGAAGTCCTTGATTTATAAACATCCATGCCAGTGCGACCATTCATAATAATGGCCGAGCCAGCACAGTTCATCTCCACCCAGCTCCCCCCAAACAATCATGCACACAAGAAATTGGCTTAAACATATCAGCTATGACAGAGGAAGGCACAAAGCCTTCCCTGTGTGGCAGCTTTAGCCAGCTGGCATGGTTTATATTGGATGAGTTTCATGTACTGACATTTGTGTCTTCCAAGAGTCATAATAAGCAAACTGGAGCTATTTTCAAACTGCAAAAAAGGTTCCTTTAAAAGGTGGCTCAAAGAATTATGGTGCCAGTATCATTCAGTCTTAAGTTAGTAATCAGGGATCCATTTTTCACTTGTAGTCAAATTTTTAACTTAAACTTGTCTTCTCTATGTACAACAATTTGGTGCAGGTTACTATAGATACACAGTATTTACAGTAAAGGGATAAAGAACGGGTATCACTGGTTTGTGCTCCAATTTCAACAGAAGGTAAAATGGACAAGAGTTAAAACATGCTACAAAGGCTCAAACAAACAAGTGGTAACTACTAATACCCAGTGGCAGTTTCAATTAAGTCATTGAGAATTAAATTGTGATTTTAGCATAAGGTCTCAAAGCTCAACTTTCTTAGGCAGTGTTCCTTAATTTCTACAGGGTTTTTAACTTAAGCAACTTTACTAAAAATGTCACATTACTCCCACTTAACAGGCTTGTCATAACATTCTGCTTATGCCACCCAGAAACTCATAGGAATCCTAGATAAGGTTTTCAAAATACCCAATAAAACAGTTTGCTTATATTTTATCTTGCATTTCAGGTAAAGGGGCTGGAAGAGACAAATGTTTGTTGACAAAAATTGTGAACCTCAATGCAATCAAAGTTTTACCTTGGGACTTTCTCTGCTTACTTAACCATTAGTGAACTGCACCAACAAGAGCAGTCATTTCACTGCCACTATGGAAATAAAGGAAGTTAGACATCTCAAAAGATCCTTCAACACCAAGAGCAGAAAGGTTAGAAAGTTATGAACACACTTTCAATTTTCAAACCAAATTAGTTCTGATTTTAGAGCCCAAAAATTTATTTTGATTTCTTCAGTGGATAGGGGCAGAAAAGAGGCAACTTAATAAACACCCCGAGGGAAGAAGAGGGCAGCCAAATTCTAGAGTCCACTTTGTTTTTCCCTTGAAAAATAAGGGAAAGGCCATATTTCTTGACAGCTCTTGGGAAACAGAACCTCTGCCACTACAATAGTTTTACAGCCCATGTTCCTACTCAAGCTTTCTACATATTAACTGAGCATTACATTGAAACCATTAAAATTCTTCAAAAGAATCCCAACTTAGCATCAGTCCTAGGAGTCATTTTGGAAACGATATTTCACACCACCTTTTTTTGCCACTCTGTCTTTAGTTTCTCTTTAAAACCAAAGACTATTTAAGCTTGAATTACTGAACTTCTATGTCCTTTTCTTGTTTAAAAGTTGAACTTTCCCAACACATATATGGTGCTGTAGTCAAGCAATTCATGCTATTCCAAACCACTGGAATATTTTACATATTTCCAGTAAAGTTTGTTACCACGGGAAAGTTAACAACTCACATAATATAATAAAGGAACACTTCAAAGTCAGTAAAGCAACAGTAACTAATGAGACTTTCAATAGTAAGCTTGGTCAAGACAGCAGAAGCAGGAAGAATGGGCTGAAATTTCAGGAACAGAAAATCTTCTGCAGATATTGGATCAGCTGTATAAAGCGAGTGACTAAGTACTGGAAAATATAAAATTAATGGATAATAAAACCAGACCTCTAAGTCAAATAGAAACAATTGCCAACATACAGATGTAATGTTATGAAGTTGCAATTTTTTATAAGGTTAAACACTTACATTATGATTGCTTATTTACAATATAATCAAGTGTGTAGCAGAGATGGATAAGAGAAGATCTGCTGTACAGTCCTAGAGTAAAGTCTGTCAACTTTAGAAGCGACCACGTTTACAAAATAGTCTTGCTTTTGAATGTTACTATTTGAAACAGATTTGCCAACCACTTCACTTAAGGTGTGACAAATTTCTATACTATACATTTTACTAACCAAATAAAAGTAAAACTAAAAGAGTTCGACAAAACATCTGGTTGAGCTTCTAGGCCAGCTATAAGGCATTTCACACATTCAGGAAAGCATGTTTTGGAATGAGATGACTGTACAGTATTGATGTTCACGCTCCATTCTTATTCTAAGACTATGGATCAAATTTTCTAGCAGCACAATTACCCATGATATCTAATAAAATGCTTGAGTAGTGTACGAGCTTGACAAAACCTTCATCCAATCTCTAAGATTTATAAGTGCTACTGAGATTAAAATTAAGCAGTTTAGTCTCCTACAATCTAGCTAGTTATTTCAAAGTCCTACATTCTGTACAGAAGCAAATTTTTCTGAAGCACCACAGTCCAAACTTAAGACCATAAACAAAACATTAGTGCCCAAACAAACAGCAAAGGAGCCTTCAGCTAATTCACGCCAGCCAGGATCTGTGTAGAAAGGAGTGTAAGTTCTAGACAATAACAAACCATAAAGAAACTGCTTTCAGCTTGCAATCTACCCCCCACCACAAACATTCCCTAAAGGATAAAGCAGCACAGTGTCACAAATGAACATCTCCAAAGGTATTACAGTGAAGCTACAGAAACCCTCCCACTCCCAAAGCACTCTATGTACTCACCATCTGCAGGATTGCCCCATACAAACGCAGCAGAACTTTCCGTGGTTCATCTGCAACTGTCTCAATGGTATCAGGTAGCGAGCACTGAAACAGCATGTTGCTGAGGCCTCCTCTGGAGACAGAGAAATACAGTGATTAGCTAACTTGGATAAGCACACATTTTGTTTTCAGCAGATTGGAGGTGCACTAAACATCCTTTTGGCGTGATTAATGGGTCTACCCTAACAAGAAAGCTTTCCAACACTACCAATAACTCATAACATGTGAGGCTTCAGTAAAACAATGGCAGCTTCATGCTTCCTAATGTATAGTTCCCCACCCAGAGCTATTGATCCAAATTACAGCTCAAACTATTAACGAATGGATGTAAAATGCAATAAACTATGCAGATCTAAGTGAATTATTTTCAGTGATGCTGGAGTCTTGTCAGATACACTTGGCTGCACAGGCAAAACAATGGCAGATTGAGTTTAAAACCATGCAGTGACTATAAAACTCCAAGTCTGAATTAAGAGCTGCTACCACTGGGATTGGCAGCTACAAAATTCAGCTACAAAGATTTGAACCTGACTACCTATGCATTGTTGATGGAAGTCTTACTTCTGCTATCTTTCTTAGGGATACATTTTCAATTTTGAAATTAACAATTAAAGCAGTTCTTTATTTGAAATAAGTTGCTCATGTATTTGTCAAATCTAAAATCACAGTTCCTCTGATCTAGTATCTATCTAGATTGATAAAACTGTAGAAAACAAATGCTGTCACTTTTTCCTGTAAAAATACTGTTGTTAAACAGTAATTACATGGAAAAAACCCAATGTGTTTGTGGATCATCTGAATGACTGAAGCATACATTTCCCTAGTTTGTGTCTGTCTTGATGAGATTATAAGTTTCGTGATGTTCTTGTAGCTCTTAAGAACATCCATATACTCAACTCACATTTTCTTTACTGCATTTCCTTTCTGCATTCTTTTTATTATCATTATGTTCATGAATCAATTTTTCCTTCTGCAAGTGATTTGCCTATAACATATAATACCTTGCAGTGACCTTGGATTACAAGAATGCACAGCAGATCCAAATATAGTGGCTAAAACGCAGTTCTCAGTCATAACCTGACATTCCTTTCAATGCTTTTTCAAATATTCTTCTGGGCTCTCTTTCAACACATTGGGGAAGCAGAAAAGACTTTCTGGAAAAAAAAAAGGCTACCAAGAAGGAGACAGGGACTGGCCTACATATCCAAAGTCAACAACTCAGAAGAAAACAAGAAATCTCAAGAAAACAGGGTAAAACAGCAGCTGCACAATATGCTTAAGAAAGGAGACAGAAAAGAACCAGGTGGCTTGGCAGGCAGCCAAAAAAGAATGTTTAGAGACAAGATATGAAGTAACTTTGAACCATGAAGGTGAACAGGTTGGAAAAAAACCCGAGAGACAGATGGAAAGGATATTAAAGGAAGAGCAGATACACTTCTGGCTTTATCTGAACTGTGCTAGACAGATTTTTGTGGAAAAACATTTGCCATCTTTTCTAAGCCTCTGACAAAAACTTTGGTGAAAACATCAATAATTAAATAGAAGAACTAAGCTCATTGAAAAATACAAGAAAAACTGGACTAAAGCTCAAGAATCTGTATAGTTACATGACTTAAACAAATGCTCAGCCCACACAGTGTGTGAAAGGCCAGAAATATTTTTTTTATATATATCAGACAAGGCAAAGTGGAGTGTCTTAGTGATGCTGAACTCCATTAAACAGAAGTTTCACAATAGTTTAAGTTAACTACAGCATTTAAGACTTCAAAAGTTACCTGGAAAAGTTATCAAGGAAATCCATACAGGAGCATAATAAAAAAAACTGTTCTTCTGCAAGGTCAGTAGACTCAGCAGCTTGTTTAAAGGTCAGAAGGGCACATCTCACTCATACAGATAAAACTACCAGACTTTACTAACAGCTGTTTAAGAACATGATTTTGCAGTGTTAATGGACACATTGGTGAATGCTCACTGACTGAAACCAGAACCAGCAAACCAATATGATACATCTTCCACAGATGAAAGTGGTGAGAAGACTTTTGCCAAAAAAAAGTCCCAACTACCAATTAGCATGGCTTTATATATTCTTAAGTTTCAGCTCTTCTGCCAAATTTGGAAACCACCAAGCCATTTTGAAGTGGTGTCTCATGAGATGTTTCCAAGAAATGCAAAGATAACTGTGCTAAAATGCAAGGCTTTAGAAAGCAAGTACCAAAGTCACTAATACAGACAAAAACTTAATTAAGCAACTCAAACTAGACATATCTGACTAGTTTACTGCTTAGAAATTGCACTGGTTTTGTAAAAATTCTCTCCCTTCATTAACTCCTTTTGATCATGACAAGTGGAGAGAAACGATCTAGAAAAAATAAATACTACCTGCAGTGGGTCCAAGTGAGTTGCTAATTTTTCACTAAGGCTTTTAAAATAAATTTAGAAATTAGCAGGATGTGTTTTTATCATACTTTCATACATCAGGGCTTCGTCAACTGTGTATGCTCCCTTTGGTATCTAGGGTAGATATGTGCATATTTTGTGTACGGACAAAAGTAGAAACATTGGGAAAGCAAAATGGTAACAGTATCCTTTGAAACTGTCCCTGACTCCGTGTTTGATCAGGTAGAATGATCAACCTGGAAGATGTGAGACAAGCGGTGCATAAAGGGGATACTCTGAACTAACATCGATTTAGTTAAAGCAAAATAAAGATGCTCTTTAATTCTGCAAAGATCTCCAACACATTACATCATATGGCTCCCAGAACGTCGCCAATTTGCATATTTCTGCTGCCAACGTGCTGAGTCACAAGCACTCGTTACTGTGTGCTGTAGAAGATGACTCACATCACCGGTACACCGCGTTTACCTGATGACTTCTCAGTGCGGAGCAGCCAGGGCCAGCCCAGCAGGGCCCTTTCCCTGGCACGGAGCTCGGGGCGCGGTGCAGCGGTTTCTGCCGGCTCCATCCCTCTCGCGGCCGGGCGCGGGGCCCCTCCCCCGGCGCGGGGCCGAGACGGGGCCGGCGCGATGCAGCAGCCGCCGCCCCCCGCACCGCCACCCGCTCCGGGCCGGGGGTGCGGCAGCGCACCCGGCACCGCCCCCGGGACCCCCGCACCGCCCAGCCCGCTCCCACCGCCCACTAAACCGCATTCGGCAGGGATTTAA
>VYXF01003617.1:1199307-1255685 GCA_013397295.1 Polioptila caerulea
GAAAAGGAAGGAGACGGGGAGGGAGGGAGCGCTGTGCCGTGCAGCTGCCACCGCTGTGTCCGCGGTGATGCGGTGCTGGATGGAGCCGGCACCCCCTCAGGCAGGGCTGACCTTGCTTAGGGCTGCACAGCGCGCCGCTGTTACTCACTCCGTGACGTGACACCGAAATACGTGGGAAATCTCCGCACGGTGAGAAGTGGGTCGTGGCAACCAACTACACGCTTATTTAAAGTCCGCTCCTTACTGAAAGTTACCGAGTTACTTAGTTACCGTGTGAGGGCCGCCTCATGCCCGCATGGAAAACTGATCTCTCGTGGCTCGGGAGAGGATCGCGCCTGAACAGAAGGGTAAAGCTATGGAAACAAGAATAATGTCTACACGCAGTGCTTTCGAACTGAGTTTCTTACAGTTTTGGCAATGGAAAGACGCTTTCCTGTTTTGGGAAACGCCAGCACCTGCCTTACGGTGCTTCCCCCGCAGCACCCGAGTGTGGGAACGGTGATGTCACAGCCCGCTGGAGGAAACGCGGCTCTCCCGCCCCTCCAGCGGGAGGGAATTGTCGCCTAATATCTTATATCACCTCGTCATAAATGAGCAGCAAAGCAATAAATCCCTTCAAGCCTTGAACTACCTCTGCACTTCCCTGACGTTTTTTCTTCCCTCCTTTGGCTGTTCACCCTTGATGGTTCTTTTCTGTATACGAGAGGCTTGCAGCCTCTTGTAATAAAAGTTGCCGTTATTGTGGTGATCATTGTTAAAGCTGGGAACTGCTGGGTTGTGAGGGAGTTCCTGATAAACTCGTTCCATCATCTGTCCCCCAACTATTCCACTGCACGGGCTGCTCTCTCATTTTGTTGCATGCTTCATTTCAGTACTCTAGTGCTGGAAAACCTCCAAGGAGCCTTCGAGTTTTTTGAGAAGTGGCAGGAAAGCTCCAGAACTGGCTTTGGAACAGGCTTTGTCCTGGCAAAGGAGCTTCAGCACAACCAAAGCTGTTTTGGCCGAGGCATACCAGACCCTAGTTAAGAGAAGAGTAATGTGTGAGTTAGGGATGCCCAACTGGGACAGAAAAGATAGAAACTTTCTTTTCTCTTAGTACCTCAGCTCTTCATTTATGAAATAAAACCTTTAACTTGGGCACAGATTAGGATGCTGGAGAGGAGACATGCAGTTACTGCTGGAGATGGCTACTCAGGACTGCAGAGGAGTCCTTTCTTTTCCAGGACCTTGCTCAAGTACCTGACAACATCACTGATGTTGGATAGCTAAACAGAAAAAATATGTGGGAAGAAGTGGCGAAAATAGCAAAAAAAATTGCCTTACACACAGGCCCTTCTGTTTCCAAGTACTCAAGCTTCACGCTGGTTTGTCATGATAGCATGAATAACAGGACTTGGTTTTTTTTCCTAATTAGAGATATTTGACTGATTTTTTTCTAGATTGCTATCAGTGTAGAAAGAAAAGGCCGTAAAATCAGAGAAAAGAAACATTTGTCTTTCCCGGATATAGAGAATTCTACCCACTTTTATTAGACTAGAAAACTCCATCTCATTGCTACTGGCCATTTCACTGGCAGTTGTTCAAAAGCTTTGCTTGAAAACCTCCAATAATCTCTTCCAATGTATCAGAGAATTTAAAAGGAGATAGGAAAATGATGAGCTATTTTTTTATAACCTTTTTATTACAACACACTCTTTCTTTAGCTTGAGTTTCAGTCCTTTAATGACTTCCGTTTGATAAGTACCCTGGGTCCATGTGAAGGCCACATGCATGTTCCCTTTAGATGTTTGTTCTGCTCATGACACTGTTTATTGGTTTCATGCTTTCTTAGCAGTGAGCAACTCATTGCCATTCGTTGTTGATTTTACAAAAAGGGTGTAACTCACTTGAAAGCAGTTTGCTGTGTTTCCCAACAAACATGGTCCCTCTCCTGGGGAGCCACGGAAGTGGACAGCACAAAAAAGGCAAGAAAAAAAAACTTGTAATAGAACTTGTGATATGCATAAGGTGAATAATCATAAGGTGCTGCAGCTTTAGTTGATATGAAGGCAAATAGATACGTTACTTGCCGAAATGATTTTTATTTCATTATGCCTAAGAGTAAATATTGGTTATTGCTTAAGATGGTGCTGATGTTTACATTGTGGGTAGGAGTTCTTTTAGCCACGGTACCCTGCAGTGTACATTTCAAGTGGGGTTGGCTGGAGTGGGCAGGGAGCAATGTGGCAGCAGTGGCACAAGCCTGCTCTGTCTGAAATCCTAGGCAGCAGTGCCAGAGATATGAAATGCATGGTCTGAAGGCATGATTCAGAACTCAGTAGAGTATGTGGAAAGATAGGAAAATAAATCTGCTTTTATCCAAGAAAATTTTCTGCTGTTATCCAAGAACTTCCCCAGGTTGGCTTAAGGCGTTCAGGAGGAGCAATGCAAGAGAAATTTATACTGCTCTTGTTCATGCAGTATGCATTAAACAGATAAACAGAGTGAGGTATTCTCCTTAGAGAGCTACTAAAATGTACTTGTCGTAGGTTTTAAGTCTGTATTCAAATAAAACAGTTAGGAAAAAAGAAAACAAAACCATTTCTTCTACTTATATGTGTATTATTTTTCTGCTTCTAAGGAGGAATCAATTACATTTAGGTAATGCTTGTAATCAAATTTAACAAAACTAAGGCTTCTGCTAACTTCAGAATATATTGAAACCTAAAAGGCATCAGAAAAAAAAAAACTTAAAGAAGAGAATTAAGTACTGAATTAGTAGCTCAGAAGCTCCAAGACTGATTGACTCATTAAAATACTGAACTTGAGTTTGTGAAGCTTGATTACATTCTCAGCAGCATCTGACGTCTGTTTCCATTTAGAAGCACCTTGTTAGGACCAATGCAATATCCTAGCCCATGGATTAGTCAATCAACCAGCCATCTTCTTCAGTAATGGGAAAAGGCAAACGTGTCTTCTTGATCCTTATGCTGAATTTTACACCACAGCAATCAAGCTGCATTAGCACACTTTTGTAACAGATGTGGGTTCTGTATTTATGTTCAACTTCTGCCCCCATCTAATAGGTTAATTTGATGTAGCACCTAATAAATGAGATGTATTAAGAGAACAATTCCTCAGCTGCCTGTATCCCCTGGATAACCTGGCTTTAAAGCCCGTGAAGGAAGTAACAGAGATAAGGAAGGTTAGGCCACAGACAAACACATAGTGACTAATTCTGCTGTAAGCAAGGTACAAGCTGGACTAAGCTTTCCTCTTCAGGAGTGAGCAGAGCCCTGAGACTTTGTATGACCTCTGCTGTCAGCATGGAGGGAGGCAAAACTGCTTGTCACAGAAATCTCCTTCCCCTCAGACAGTAAAACACATTTCTTCTCTCTGTAATTTACTTTGCCTTCAACTCCGTACCATGAACATGTTACCTCAATGGCTGAACAGAATATGATCATCAGTGAGTCCACTACATCCTTTGAAGTAGTAGAGACACTTCCACAAGTCTTGATGGAAATTTCTGTTTTTCATTGGCTTTGAATGCAGCCTTAATCGTATATTCAATCAGGAAATAGTCAATCATGTCTTTTGTCTATGACACTATAATATGAGCCTTTTGTTAATTTATTAATTTGTGTAATTTTGCAAAACTTATTGAAATATTTTTTCCCCATTTTTCTGTAAAACTTGTATGCCTGCAGCAAAGGGAATTGCAGTTGGATTGATGCAATTTTATGTGATTTTATTAACACCAATTGCATTGTTACAGCAGATATTTCTTATTGCTCACAAAAAAGTTAACTCTACAATTCTGACTCATAAAGCACTCAACTTTCTTTCATGAGTGTCTCTCTTTTATTCCAAGCAGCAGCAGATTTTACTGGCAAGATCAAATGCCATCTAAGACCAGATCTGCCACACGGCATAGAGAGAATGACAGGGTGCAGATACTTATTTCAGCTGAAAAGCTTGCAGACATCATAACAGTAGTTGTTGGTAAGCTGTTGATTCTTTATGGACCAGTAGCAGGTTGATCCTGAGTTTGTGAATCCCCTTTGTGAAGCTAGGCTGAGCCCAAGACTTTGACATGGGAACTGTGCAGTTGTTGCAGTCTGGATGAGAGTTTGGGGCTGTCCCTGAGTCCCTCAGCCTCTTGGCTTGCCTCCTCAGTGCACCGCTCAAAAGGGAGCATTTTGCTGTTGCAGAGTACTCCCAGCCTAGTCCTGCATTCAGGTTGCACTTGGAGCAGGGAGCCTGCTTTTGTTTTCCGTCTCCTTGGGTCTACATCTGGTAAAACGTTTGCTGAATTTTAAACAAAAATGACGGCTGCTGTTTCTCATTTCCTGCATCAACGGCCAAAAAAATGCTACTTTGAAAGACAGGGATTCGGAAGGTTTGCAGGTTTGCATTTGTGTTAAACACCTAGGCAAGATGCAGCTGCAAGAGAGGCTGCCCAGCTGTCCCACTTTCCTCTTCCTCAGTGGTAGGAAGGGTGGTGGGATCGTGGCAGACAACATTCTCCTAGATCTGTGTCTCCAGCAAAAATATTGCATGGAAAAATAGACAATAAGCAATCTAGGGAGAATAGAATATTTCACCCAAAGTCTCCTTTGCTTGTCCCTTCCCAAAAGAATTTGCATCTTCCGTGCTTTGACGCTGTGAGACAGAGAATTTCACTACTAAATTTGAGACAATCATAGGTTGTTTTATTCTCCTGCTGTGTTTTTTAGTTTCCAGCAGCAAACACTAGCAAAAAACCGAGGTTTAACTTCGGCCCTTGAAGTACCTGCCAGAGCACACAGGGTTAAGGAGGGTAAAGGGGAGGGCTTTACCCTAGGCACTGCTTGGTATTTGTGTCTCCTGTGAATGCAAGGGGTGTGTTCCACCCGAAAGCAGCCTTAGCGAAAGGATAATATGCTCATTCATTTGCTATGTTGGTCTAAGGTAACCACAAAGACCTAGACCTTGTACAGTGCCAGGTACTCCTAGCAGTACACTAAGATAACATTACCTGGCCCTAGTCCCAGAGAATTACTTTTCCCAGAGTCAAATTGACTAAGCCTTTATTACATTACAAGATACTTAATTTCTTACTCTGCACCAGTTTGAGTTCATTGAAGAAATATATCTGGGAAACTTTCTTAGGACCTGAGATTTAAAAATCCATTAGTAATAAGCAAAGTATTTTCTTATGTCTTTTAAAAACTCTAGCCTTGAAACTCCTGGTTGTGACATGTACTGTGGTACGACACCAGCGTCAGATGTAGCTGCAACCCACAGAACAATACACCATGATGCGAGTATCACTTTTAAATACAGGCTCTTCAACATCTGCTTTACTTTTGGACGAGAGTCAAACTCTTCCACAACCCTATCCCAGCTCCCCCACCCCGATCCCAACAGAGTTCAAGAGTGCAGCCACGCAACCTTTGTCAAACGAGATTCTTGCAGCAACCTCGCTCCCCAGCCTGGGGACTGCACAGAAATCCCCTTGCGAGGGTGTCCCTCCCAACCTATGCTCAAAGAAGAAAACAGTTGCTATAGTAACCTGTTCTCTACCTGCACGGAATTGGCTCTCTCTTCCCTCTTAATCTTCTCTGGTTTTATTAGTTCTGGGCGAGAAGCAGCTCGTCAGGTCAGGGCTGTGCTTGGTTCTGCAGGCTGGAGGAATGCGTAGAAGGCACTGGAGGGGGCGGGGGGTCCTCACCCGTCAGGTGGTTGTTGCTTGCTAACTTTGCCTGCTGAAGAATCTCCTGTGTGAGGATTGCCAGCACTGTCCTTTTGTGACAGGGCCACCTAAGCTGCAGAGGGACAGGCATTTTTCTTCCCCTTCCTGCCCCGGCTTGTGGTGGAACCCTACTGCTATCTTGTCCAAGAGCAGACCTGCCACATGCCATTTGTAACCTTCCTTGCACATCCTTTGCAGCCTCACTGGGATAGATTTCAGCGGAAAAAGAAACTGAATTCAGTTTCTTTTCTTTGATAGCACGTTTTTGCAACTCTTCCGAGGGTTGAAAATTACTACAAAACACTGAAAACACTGAGAAAATGCTAAACTATGCTAAATTGTATCTTTTCCAATATGTCTGCTGTGGCCTGGTATTAGACTAATAGTTTTCTGCATTATGAATTCCATTGTGGAAGTGTATAGCTGGAAGCCAAACAAACCTGCTGTAAGGAATAACATTCCAGACCCACCTCTAGTTCTGCCTGTGCAACACAGACAAATGGCCTGCACAAGGTGGGGTGTGTTCCCCTGACAGCAAGTGGGCTCAGGAGGGTATGATGTGGTGACTAGGGAGGGGGAAAAAAGACACGGAATTAACTACTGTAGATGTAGTTATGGCCACTAAAAAAAGGCTGCAGAGAATCATGTAGGACAGAGCAGGTAGTGGACTATAACAAGGCACCAGGCACTGTCACTGCTTGTGTTAAATGCTCAGAGCCTGTGTGCTGTGAAGGACCCAAAAGCATTGACTGGACACTGGGACAGACTAGGCAGGAGCAAGTCAACTAGAAGGCTTCCTTCTTATGATCATGTAGCTGCCATTACCATGATGGTAAATGCTCTATATTTAAGTAGAACACAATAAAAAGATTCCAGAACACACCCACATCACTATGTTGCTTGAACAACAGCCAGTAGTAAAATAGAAATGCGCATACGTTTCCATTGATCCAAATAATGAAGTAAGTCAGAGACTAATCTGAAAATTATTTGGACTTCTAAAATATCTTTTTTTTTCACTCTGTTTTTGCTTGTTATGCAACAATTCGCTATGCTAAGCATGCACAGGAACGGACTAATAGCAAGCTGAAATAACTGATTTGTGATGGAACTTGCAACTCCAGTACTGCTGGTTATTCAAGCATGGTGCAGTCTCCTCCTGTGTTAGGATGTAAAAAGGTGGATTTCAGATACAGATTCCAGACACCATAGCTTTGTCTCAGGTGCTGATTATACTTAAGCAATTGGCATAGCTTTTATGGCATTCGAGCAGTTTCCCATTTAAGCCAAAGAATGGTTTCTAGCTGGTTATTTCCTCATGGGCCATTAAACCTCTAACAGTCAGCAGAAGGAGGTGGCAGAGGGAAGTTTTGGAATCTTTGGGGAGCCAAGCCTGCAGCAATGGCAGCAGTGGAACTCTGCCTGAGGCAAGACACATGTTCTAGGCAAGAGCTTCACCTATTCACCTCACTCAGACCCATTTGTTCCTTGCCAGTGATAACAATTAGCATTCTGAGGTTAAAGAAAGGTCATTGAGTTAGAAAATGATTCCAAACAGACACAGTGTGATTATTCTTGGTGAACAGGCTGCCAAAGAAGTGGTCACTGGACTTGGAGCACACACGTGGAGGGTGGACAGGGTAAACACAGGAGGGTCACCAGAACAAAGAGGTTTGAGCGTTTGGGCAGGCATTGAGGCTGGCCGTGTTCTTCCTCACACACATACACACACATTGATTTTCAAGTGCTCCAGCCTGAAACCTAGAAAACTGCAGGTCTTATCTGTTTTACACAGACACTGACAATTTCTTAACCTATCTGATGAGATTTAAATCTTATTGCTATTTATAGGAGGAAATACATCACTCTAAATTTTCTGTGCTCATTTATTTTATATATATATGTATAAATTCTCCAAAAAGATCAAATAACATTTTAAAGTCAGTCCTCTGACCTAGTTTCTTTGACTAATAATATCTTGTTATTGTGCAGGTCTTTAGACTTTGAGTAATCTTTTAATTGCCATTTTGGCATAAAATGAGTAGAGTGGATTTTTGTGTGAAACACTCAAAATCATCCAGATAAATCGCCTTCCTTCAGAAACAGTCACTGATATTTTCTGGGAGGTGAGGGTAACTTTATAGACAGGCAGAGTGATTTTGTGACATGCCTAAACTACCTAATGTAACAGCTGTAGACTGGTTTCTGACCCCAGAAATAAGCCTACTGTGGTTATCAGAATAGTGCTCTACACTACAGAGCTTTTTAATGTGAAATTTTTGTAAGTAACTAATTTAATCCTAATCTATTTCCATTTTGAAAGCTCATTAGAACAATTACTCATGATAACTAGAAAATACTGGTCACCAAGAAATTATTCCAGATTAGAAACCCTCTGAAACCAGAATGAAACCCTTTGCCTCTTTAAGCAGAGCACGTAGTACTCAGTTACAGGTATTTAACAAATTTATGAATTAAATGCAACAAGATAGAATGAATTTCCCCTTTCCATTCTGATGATAACACGTGCCGACTGACTTTACAAATCCGGTTTGTTATGTATTAACCAGTCATCTGGGAATCTGATTGAGTAACACAGCCGTTGCTGCAATACCAAGACTCCCATATAAATCATGCCTGAGTCCTAAGTCAATATTGGTTCAAATATTGATTCCCATGAGAGATAGGGCTGCAGTTGCAGAGGTTACAGGTGCTGACTGAACCTCTTCAGAGAGGACTGCTCCCTCTGTGTTCATTTGAGATTGACATCAAAGTGCTCGCTCCAGTTTGAATTCATGAGAACAGAGCGTTTGCCTTCACTTTTGATACTGACACTCTCTATCAGAACCTAGTTTTGATGTGCTAAAATCAAAGGAATCACATAGTGTTTAAGTACTAAGTTATTCAGTTATTTACACTCCAGAGAGATGTAACATCTGGGAAGAGGAGAGTGAGACACAAGTAGTTAGTCTTTATGGGGCACTCAAAGCAGGATTGGAGGGGGACATGCAGGTATTTTTTCCTGCTTATAGATGCCATAATAACCACTACACAAAAAGTAATGAACAAGTAGAAAAAGGAATGTGAAGTTAAGGAAACATTGAACACCAAAATGAAAAACTGTCTTCAACTCTTTGGAAAATAGGAGTCTTTCATCAGTTGGAGGAAGCTCAAGGGAAAAGGAGTGCTGCATCCCATTAGTTTTTGCTCTAACAAGAGGTATTGTGAGCCACATCTACACAGGCAATCTGCTCTTCCATTGCAATACAGCAATCTCCCTCACTTAGCCTTGAATCCTGACTGTTCTTCTGAGTAGGACAAGCACAGATCCTTCTGGATACATTTCACAGTTAGAGATCTAAACGAGAATGAGTATCCCCAGTCTCCTGGGCACTGCTGTCTTCACAAGTCCTTAGGCAGCAGTTAGAGAAAAGAGCATGTATACTCCATTCCAGTCTGAATCAGTGAACTGTGAATAGCATAAGCCAGGTGCTCTAAATCTTCATGTGTTGTAGATATTCATTTTAAGAATGGCTCTGTAATTGCAATGTTGACTAAACCAGTTGCTAAGAAAAGGGTTTATACCAGAAAAATGAAGTTCCCGTTTTGAGCAATGTAAGATAAATACATTTACATAAAAACAGCTCCACCTGGCCTACTTTTATCTCTTAGAATAGCTCATTGTTTCTATTATTTAAAGGCACAGAAAATAAATCTATGCATTATCTTGGCTTTCAGACTAACACTGTTTTCTTAATATTTGTAACAACTCTGTTGGAATCAATGTTTAAAGCATCACACCACGTAAGACATGATATAAATCATAACATTTGGAAGTAAATAATACCTAACTAGTCGCTGAATTCAGACTAATTAAAATAATAGAATATCCTGAGCTGGAAGGGACCCATGAGAATCATAAAATCCAACTTCTGACTGCATGCAGAGCAAGCTAAAAAAAGGCTAAACAATCTAAGTGTGTTGCCCAAATGCTTTTTGAATAGTGACAGGCTTGGTGCCATGACCAGTTCCCTGGAACCCCGTTTCAGTGCTTGAGCATCCCTTCAGTGAAGAACTTTTTTCTAATATCTAACTAGCCCAACAAAACATTCTCTAGGTGGCATCTTTACTGTGATATGCTTTCCACAATGCCAGAGCACATAGCAGAAAATTGTTCCTTGAACTCTGTGCACACTCTCCTTGCCATGGATACATCCCATGCATGCCAAATTGAATGCTTTTGGCCTGCAGTATCTGCTGTGGTTGAGCCTCCCTGTGCTCCATGGAATGAAGAGCAGAGCAAATTCAGTTATCTCTCCATTCCTTCTAATTGCCAATAGCTGTAAGACAAAATCCCTACATGTATCATTCCTCAGCATGTTGTGCAATTTTAAACCCTTTCCTTACAAATGTAGTTTGCAGATTTCTCTGAATTGCACAATCAGTTCCTTTGCACACTGGTTGACAAACTAGTGAAGTGTTAAGGATCATTTTTGCTATTGTAATCCAGCTGCTGCAGCTGAAACCAACATGGTGGCTCCCAGCTTCTTGTAGCCATATTCCTTTCCCCTATATCAGTCACAGGAATTCGGTTTGCCAATCCTCTTCAAATGAGCTTCTTTTCTGGGACAGGATTTGGCCAGGTGGAGGTCTGCCTTAGCTTCTCTTCAGACTTTGACATGGGCCTGGCAAATCCACCACCTTGGGAGAGCAAAGGACCTCCAGCAGCAGCATATGGGACCTTTCTGTTGTGAATTGCAGTAGGGTATCAGGGATCTCAGCTGTACAGCTCATCAAAACATGTCATGCCTCGCAGCCAGACATCTGATGATGCATGGAGTGATTCACTGCTGCATCTGGGCTGGAGGATGAGAGTGACCTCAGCACTTGTTCCTCTGCATGTCATGGTGGGCTCTGTGCTCCAGCTGCCTGGGAAAGCTTGTGCTACCATTTAGAGAAATGCCAGCAGCAGATTCAGTGGCAGCTTGGAGAGCCAAAGCTGTGTGGTACCCAGCAGACTCACAGCTATATTACACATATGCTGAAACAACTAATTTAGGAACTAACTTCAAGAAGTGCTGCTCTGGACCCGACGTGCACCTTTTCTGCTAAGAAAAACAAAAGATCTCCTGAGCCACTTTGCAGTTCTCAGTGCCACATGGGAGCAGAGAAAGTATTGTAAGCAAGGTGTGATTGATTGTCAAGTCATTCCCTCTCCACCCTTCTCTAGTGCTGGGTTCAGGGGGGCAATTTTGTACCAGTGGCACAGCCATTACCTTATGTAGAGGATTTGCTCCCAGCTTCTCAACAATAGCATATAAGAGTAGTGTTCTTTCTGGGCATGCAAAGTATCAAAATACTCTATCTCAGCAATTGGCTCTGCTATGAGAAATCATTCTAGTTCATCAACCATTTAAATAAAAAATTATTGTAATTACAGATTTCCACAAGAACAGGAAAAAATCCTACTTAATTTTGACTCCAAGCACAGTATCTGTAAGATTCCTGTCACTTGGAGGTTTCAGGACTGTCTTACAGCACATTCAAATAAGAATAAGCTCTTCCAAACACAAGTCCTTGATTTATCTTCTTATTTCTGCTCATAGATTTTGCCACACATTGTTTTGCAAGGCTCTTTGAAACCTGCATTTATGCTAAGTGAAGAGCTAGTGGATAAGATTTTTTTTTCCTTGTGAAATGATGAAAAAGCCTATTAAAACCTTGGTAAGAGGTTTCCTTCTTTCATATGTGCATGCCAAGTCTATGGCTGCCAAGGCTATTGCTAAGAAAGGTTTGATTCAGGGATGGATAACTTGCTTAGCACACTGACAGGGTGTGCAGGATGTCAATAAGATGCTCCCCATGTAGAAGATTTGAAGTGTGCAGCTATCCCCTAGTCTTGTGACTAGAGAATTGTACAAGAGGACAATTCCCCTCCTCCTGGAGGTTCATTGTTGAGAACATGACAACAAAACCTCAGCCACATAGTGTGTCAATACAGGAGCAGAACCAGGCCACCTCTTCCCTGTCATTAGCCTGTATTTGTCTTTCGAAGGGCACCAGTGTCCCCTTACCTGGCCCTTACCCCATTGCTGTTCCCTGGCACAGTCCCAGCAGTCCTGTTATCCCAAGGAGGTGAGAGGCAGAGGTCCAGCAGTGATGGCACCAGGCTGGGTCAGGCCATTCTGGCACTTGTGCATGACCATTCTGTCAATGCAGCCTGAGGGATGCTGCCAATCCTGCCTCTTGCTGCCCTTCAGAATCACTCCTCGTGGCTGCATGGCTGCATGCCACAGAAAGACACCGCTCAGTTAAAGTTTAAACTGAATTTGTAGCCAAAAAAAACAACTCCTGGTCCCTTCCTGTCCTGAATTAGAACGACTTCAAAACAAATAGGGTGACCTCAAAAAACAAAAATAGAAGAGCTACGCAGTCATCACCTGCCTTCCTAGAAAATCCTGTTTCCATCATTTGCACCTCCTGGCAAGCCTCACAGGAGCTTCAGTTTTGTAGGGCTACACAGTCCAGCAAGCCAGCCCTGAAATGGATGACTTGCTGCCTGCAATGTTTTGTCCCCTACACTGAAGCCTACAGGGGTCTGTTACACCTATTTTTCCCTATTGAGAAACCATCCATCTTCATGTGAACTTGTTAGAGTCACAAACAGAAAAGGATCTTCTTGTTCTTAATAGGTTTTTCATTCACACTCTCACTGTGATCCAGATCTTCCTTTCACAGTGGAGAATGACTTGGGTCTCAGGATCTCCCCCAGGATTTTATTACACCAAGGGTGGGCTTTCACCACAGACACCTGTGTCTTGGCTCAGCCCAAACTCCTGTGTGCCGTCAACAGCACCGAGGGCGAGGTTCACTTAACCCTGAAAATCCTTCAAACAACTGCTAGTTTCTTTCCTTTGGCCATTAAAGGAATCCAGACTGCCTAGCTTAGTGTACCCCTCTATTTTGCAGATATCTAGAGTGATGATGTACACCATGAAAAGTTACTCTGAATTCTGTCTGAACAGGATTTAGCCTCCTGATTATTTTCTCACTGTTCACACAAATGAAGGGAAAGCTAAGCACGCCAGGAGCATGCTCTTTTTTCCAGTAGCAGGGCCAGACTTCCTTTTAGTTTGTAACCTTTGCAGCAAGATTACTTTCTTTTAAAGCACAAACATGCAAGATTAGAGCCAACTAAATTCTGTACAGTGCTCAACATCTTGGATGAGACAGTCTCTGCTATGTCCTTAAAGAGCATTTGCACTCCAGAGAAATGCAAAGTGCTCACACAAGGATCAGTCCATGCATTTTCCCAGTTCTGGCCCTTTCAGGGGCTTTTTGGTTAGACACACAATTTTTCTTCCTTCGTTTCAAACTTGGCAAATTTTGTGATAGGACCCCCTTAAAATGACAGAAGACTGCCATGCACACGCAGAGGAAGAAGAGGCAGCAACTGCTAGAGGCAGCAGCACATAGCTGTGAAAAGTCTGCCATGTCTTAATGGCAAAAGCAAGCTAGGACAGAAGGGAGATTTGCACTGGGAGGGTGGGAATGTGTATTGGCCTGCTGGGAAGAGGGCAGAGGGCCTGTTTTTAGATGATGGCCAGGATTAGGTAGACCAGGTTGTTTGGGGAGGGATGAAGGTGTCTGTGTCTCCTTGTTTCTTCAGAAAAGAGCTAGAAAAGTACCAGCATCAGCACAAAGATTGAGCACACATGCTGCAAAGGCAGAAAGGATGGTATTTTCTGGTTTAGCCTAGTTGTTGCTTTTGGCTGATAACCAGTAAAAATAAAACTTTACTGTTATTATAACCACATTTGAGAGATCAGTGTGAAGGACAAGCCTGCCACCAGAGAGAGAGTAAGAGAATCTAATAGTTCCCTCCTATCCTTTTCCCTTAAACTGTGCTAAAATGATAACGCTTCCTTATCTGCACACTAACAATAGCTCTGCAGCAGCATAGGAAAGTTAAACAAGCCTTGAGTCAAGGGGATGTAGAGATTACCCCTAGGCACTGACTAAAGCTATAGACTACACATTCTTCTGGGGGAAAAAATCAGCCTGCAAAAGGGACAGGTTTTGAGGTGTTACCTGAAACTATAGTCCTGTGGCTCATCACATTCCACCTTCAAATATCTCCCCTTGGTGCTGGTCACAGGCTAGCAAGACCACAGACATGAAGTTTTTTCCCTTTAGATCAGAATGTATCCCCCGTCAATAGCAGATAATGCTCTAGCAGTAGATTTCATCCATGCAATGACAAAAATAGGAAAGAAACCCTGACATTGAGCCAGCCATCAATAGACAGTCACTGCATGGTGACTGAACTAATGTGCCCTCAGGAACTGTCCTGCTACAGAGAGGTTTCCTGCACATGGCAGGGCAGGGAAGAAGTAAACTGGGAAATTTCTACTCTTTTATTTACATTCAGAATCAGGTAGTTTGCAGCTGAATAGTAAATTCTTTCAAAGAATTCCTAAAGGAAAGACAGAAATGTAGCTTGGAGCATGTAGTTTCCTTGCTAGAACTGCATTAACTCTGAATAACTGCTGCACTGCATCATGCTAAGGAGAATAGAATCCCTCTACTTCTTAGAAAGTTTTTGTGCTGCTAGTTACTGAAATCACAGACAATATGCTTTGCATTGTACTTGTCTGATTCTCCTCCCATACTACATCAACTTATTTAAAATATTACAGACTTCTGAGGAGGGCTTTGTTCCAAGATGCACTTTTTAAACATTCTTAGCTTTTCTCTCTCTGAGGTGTGTGGTGTGTTCTTCCACACCCACCCTTTGGCCTTGGAAAGCCAGTCCCTTAACAAACCACGCCACGCTCTGTTTGTTTTAGTAATTCTTACCCAAGGTCTTTATCTTAGAATCCTGTTTGTGCAGCTTTGGACAAGATTCAGTACTTGGAGGGGAGGGTGAGTGAAGTGGGAAGGATTTTTTAGTGCCTTTAGTATTTAATATGTTATCTCACCTGTGACTATTAAGTAGATGATTTACAAGCTTGTTGACACTGAGATGGTGTGAGTCTCTGCCCCGTACAGTAGATGCAAACACAACTTGAAAGAGCAGCTATAGAAGGGGTAAGGGCTACAGAGAACTACAGTTCCCATCCTGTGCACAAAGCCCCCAGGAAAACTTTGGAGAAAACACCACGGTGGGTAGCCCACTGCAAGCCCTTCACCTGCTCCTGGCAGGTCTGTTTACAACAGCAGCACACTAAAACACATCCATCTTCTCTTGCAGCTGCAAATTTGCAGCTTACAGTGCTGCTCCACACAGTGAATTTGCTAATGAGAGCTGTGTGTCCAGCCCCTGACCAGGACACACTTGCTGAGGCCAGGCTGCTGCAGCCTGAGCAGCATGAGCTGCTGCTGTGGGCGCTTAGCAGCACAGGGCAGGAATGCCTGGAATGTTTCAGTCAGCAGGTACTTCAGAGATCCTTCTCTAGGAAATGCCTGCACTTCTCATAGAAATAGTCCTCCAGTCCACTGCCCCTCTGAGACAGCAACAGTGGGCTCCCTCTTCTCCTCTCCAAACCCCACACAAATAAAAATTTTCTCTCTAGCTCCAGGGTTAACCGCAGCTTCCTTTGTGAGGCAAAATCATCATGGGAAATGAAAATCCCACAGATCAGCAACATACCAGTGTCTTTCCAAACATGCTGTGGGTCTGGATACAACCTTGGAAGGCAGGCTGCTTTCTGAGGCTGATCCCCTCCATAGCTATGGGGCCAAATGCTTGCAGCCCATCAATTCAACAGCTTTCAGCAGCCAGAAAAAGAAGTTGCTCATCTGCCTGTTTCAGGCAAGAAAAGCCATCATAGTTTTAAAGACCATCTCTGCTTTTGTAGTAGTCTTTCCTATGCTGTCTCCATCTTCACCTACCTGTCCAACACTGAAACACCTTGCAGACACTATGAGTTAAATTTTCTGACAAGTGCTTCTCTGACTTCCCATATCTTTTAAACTTCCCACCTCTGCAAACCAGTGTTTGACAAAAGACCTTTGTCCCTACCACACTAATCACCAGCCCAGCATATCAAGGACTTGCTCTCCAGTGTCTAGGGCTGTTGTGGGAAAGAAGGAGATACAGTATGGAGCCCCCTCTTTAATACATCCTAAAAACTCTTCCTGAACTAGTCTAATTGTGAGATAACTCTGTCCATTTGATTAATTCTTATTATTTCTGGATAGATAAATGACTGTCAAGAAACATATTTTGATCTTTTATAATTGGTTAAGAAACTTCACTTCTAGAAGGGAAGAATGTAAATCACTGTAGCTGGCACTTATATTAAAAGGAAGGGTAGAGTGTTGGTTTGAGGGGAAATGAAAGCAGGGCTAGTTGCCAGCTTAATAGTGTAAACCTCTGGAAAAACACCAGTCAATAATATCTCCTTTCTTGTCTCCAGATTCACCTGTATTACTTGAAACAAGATGCCATCAACCAAACCTAACACTTGAGGTTCTATACCACCATCTGCCCCATTCGTGAGATTTGTGTTAGGAATACACAGCCAGGGACAGCTGAACCAGCTATTCCAAAATAGCTTTTAGTCACCCTGTGCAAATAGAGGTCTCCCAAGTAAGCTGTAGGTACATATCTTGTACGCAGGCAGGATGTGCAGAGTTTTCTGAGAGAAGAATTAAAACAAATTTCAGTGTTTCATACACAGTGGCAGGCACAGTTAATTGACTTGCTGAATATAAAATATTAATTTAACATATAAACATAAGAGGAAGGAAAAAATCCATTCACTTAACTCTGATTTTCTTATGCTGGCAATCTACTAAAATCCAATAAGCTTGGTGTTCAAAGAAGAGGTTCCTTCAATGTTCAACCTATTCTTTGTCACTGTTGACCTATAGAACTGGCAGAGGGCATCTCAATCCTTCCCAGGCATGTAGGGCATGGAAAGGCTTGTTGGATAGGATGCCTCCATTTCAGCATCATGAAACCTCTCCTGAGACAAGCTGCTGCTCCCTGGGGCTCAGCAGGAAAGGGGCTCTGCCAAAGCCATGGGGTTGGGGATCCTCCAGCATGGCAGTGTTAGAGACAGACAGAGCTGCAGTCCTGAGCCAAGGAGCCTGGGTCCCAGAGCTGCAGCCCTAGCACTGTCACTTCCAGCTGGAACATCCAGGACTGTAGCATGCCAGGCAAGCTGCCTTGGCCAGGTTTCCCAAACGCTGTACCGAGACAGACTGTACAGAGCATGCCCTGCAGAGAGAACACCATCCTTGTGCTGCAGCTATTCCTCTGGGACCCAATGTCACACACAAATCCTGAGCAAAGGGAGAAATCCATCTGCCAAGGACACATCCAGAGGAGCTCTGAATTGCAACAGGATGGGCAGTGCCCAGTCAGGTGCTTCCTGTTCGTTTTGTACTCCTGTAGGCAAGAGAATCCATCCTCAACTCTTCCCTGAAGCAAAGCTGAGTAATGGGGCCCTGCCTAGATTGCTAAAGGGAAAGTAGGGCCTGTCCTCCATGTGCACTGGAATGAACTTGAGGAAAAAGGTAAGTAACAGCCACCTGAGTTCTTGCACACCACTTCTAGGGCCCAAGAGAGAGTCACATCAGCAAAACTAGGGCAGCTTCAAGGTTTTAACTCAACAGCGCACTGACATCCACACTACAGGTTTTGGTGAACCTGCCAAGTGTGCGGTGGAGTTGGTAGGACAGATTTCACTCAGTCTCTCAGTGGGTCTGGTCTGCCACTGACTTGAACTTCAAAGAAGATGAAAAATGTAACCTGCTCAGACTAGCTTACATGGATGGTGCCACAAACTTTAGAGGAGTAAATTTGACATGTCTTAACTTGTACAAAGAGAGGAATTTCCTTTAAATCATTATTGCTCTACCAGCCATAAAATCTCAGATTCGTTTGTGCATGACACTTCTTCAAACAAAGGCATTATACTGTATGTATAGTTAAAATCCAGACCCTGGGGAACTGCAAAATTGACCATGTCTCCAGAAGAAGTTGCTTCTAGAAGAAAACCCAACTCTGGAGAAAGGGCAAAACTTTTCACAAAATTGAGAGAAGAAACAGAAAAATGCCTTACTCTTGTATTTCTGCTTTCTACCACATGGTGTGTAGGTTTATGTCTTTCACTGCATGAGAAAATGTTAGCACAGATGCCTGGAAATCTCAGTGCAAGGTCCCTCCGCCTCAGCACAGTCTAGTCTCGTTAATCTTTCCAAGGTCTCCCCTTCCCACTGTCTGTTGCCCTTCCTTCTCCTGGGCCATCGCTGTCTGTTATTCTCTCCTGCCAAGGTCACTCCTACCTCTGTTCTTGTTCCATTCTTTCTACCTCCCCCCTTCTCCTGTTACCGTCTTTCATGCAAATGCCACTCACCTTCTCTGTTGTCTCTTGCTAACTCATGCAGTCTTTATCCCTTTCCAGAGCAGCTGAAAGGCAGGAAATTGGTAGAAATAGGAGAAACAATGCCTTTCAAACCTGGCTACAGAACCAATGTTTCTGCTGTCCCTCATAAGTGGAAGTCTTTGCAAAGAGACTTTGCCTTTCTGCTCTGGGTGAAGACATTGTGATCTCACACAATGTTTCATTTAGTAACAAAAAGGTCTGTACACGCTGACTGTGAGAGCAGAGGAGAGACAGAGCAGCAAGGGCTGGGAGGCTGTGTCCAGTTTGAGCTGCAGCAAATAGTACTTCCAACTGGGAATAAGGGCAGTCCATGGTGTCAGCTGCTCTATTTCTGATTCACAGCTCAGGAGGCCTCTATTTTCCACAGCCCCATGTTCAGCAGGTAGCGTGGCATATGCACTTCTGCAAATGCCAAAGCAGACAAGTGATGCTCACTCACTGGCAGTGGTCTGGCTATTGATATTCCAAAATTAGGGATTCAGCTCCATCCCTGCACGCTGAGTGCAGCAGCTTAAAGCACTGCTGCCACCTTTGCTGCATAGCTTGCTCTCAGTGCATGAGTGACATAGGATGTCCTCTCAGTGCCCCAGAAGCAGGACAATAGCACAGGATTTGCAGAGCCTGAGGGAATGATTTGCTGGAGCATACACTGTTGGCCTGGTGCCACTACCATGGAGGTCAGGATCGAATTAGCCATTGGCTTATGAAGCAGCTGGTACAATTGAAAAATGCCACCCTTGGGCTCTGTGAACTTGGGCTGCTTTCTGTATCCCACAGTAGAATTGAAAACATCTTTCATCTGTAGCACTGTGGAGAGGATGGGCAGTAGACAAGAGTTATTTGGACAAATGTCCTTTTCCTCCTAGCAGCACTTGGAAATCTGCCCTTTAGCCAGACTCCAACACAAACTGACAAAATCACAACCCTTTAAACAGGAACTTCTTTCCTACATAGATTTTTGCAAGCAAAAGTGAGAGAGCCCGGCAGTTGTCAGAACCCATCTAAGGTCACATCCAAAACTTCAGTTGAACTTAGCTTCTTGCAAGAACCTATCCTGTTTTGTTGTTTTTCTCCATGTTTAAATAAATGCCCAGACTCAAGCAAAGAGGGGCACAATAAAAATCCTGGGAGGCACACTATGTATGACTGTCACAGTTTAGGCATCGCTGGTGTGCTTTTAGATGCAGACATATCCGGGCACTGCAATGCCAGCAAGTAGAAGGAACATCTGAAAATAACTTTAAAACTTAAGACACACAATTGAAGTAATGAAACATGGAAGCAAAGAGTGAAAAAGACACCAAAATGAAGCCTAAAGAGACTGGCCAACATCAACAGACAAAATCTGCTGCACACCCAGCCTTGACAGGAAGCAGGAATTCCTTGCCTAGGGATGTCTTCTGAACAAAAAGATTATAAGACTGAGATTATAAACTAAGAGTCTTGTCCCTTGGGTGATAGCAGCCAACAGATCTATGCTGAGATGGCAAAATGGAGTAATATATGCTGTTATCTCAGAGCTCATTACAAGGCTGAGGTGGAGATGGTATTTATATTGACGTTCAAGTCTTCCTTTTTCCAATAAAAATGTAATTCTGTGGCCCTATAGTGATTCTTCAGCTGTGGAGGTCCAGAGTCTAAGGTCAGGCCTTCATAAATGGGAATTTACTCATGCTCAGCTGACTCTGATGTTGCCCTTTGAATGGACACATCAATTATATGAGTTAAACTGCCTCACCCACTTCCACTTACCTCCTTCCTTTTTTATACCATTTTGTCAATGCAACCTGGAAGCACAGATGACAACTCAGACCTGCAAGAGTGAACTTTGGCTGCTGTGTGAAATGTTTACCCTGACTGATGTGTAGTGTCACCTACTAGGCTGCAAAATCAACATGAACTACATGATCTGATGGTTCAGATAACACTCACCAAGAGAGACAGAGCGAACTGCCATACTCCTACTAGTGCCTCGTGAATGGCAACATTGCTCAGGTGTAATATACCCCTCCAGAGGGGAGGAGGAGCACACACACAGCACTACATCTCAAATCCCACTGTGCTCCTGTACAGAAAAGGGGACATAAGCATGGCCTACATAATGTTAAACGAGAGTAGAGGAGGCTCCTCACAACACAAGATTTTTCTAGCTACTTCAGCATGGCTGCTTGCACTAACTTAAAAGAGGCTATACTCTTAAAAGTTTACCCTATTTCGGGCTATGGCTCTAGAGCAGTAGTCTCCTAGGAGTGCTGTAGCACTGATACCTTGCACTGTCCTCAATCTGTCCTTCAGAACTCTGCCCGATGCTCCCTGGAAAATCTCCCAGTGGTTCAGCTGACAGTAGCATTAAAAATCACAGTATGTGTCTGTAGTCTTCTTTGTATCAGACATTCAGAGATAGCACACTGCAGAGGTGCAATTGTTGCAGCTATGTGCTCTTAAAGACTGCATCTGTCCCAGGGAATGTCTTTACCAGAAATGACCATCTCCAAGCAGACAGCTGCAGATCTCATCCAGTGAAAACAGTTTATTCCCCTTACAGCTATATAACTTCAAGTCTTTGCTGAAAAATCATGCACTCAAGATTTGCCCTTAATTTGAGGGTCATCCATGCACAAAACCTCTCAGATCTTTCCAGTGGCACACCAAGATAAAAAGCAATATTATTATTCATGCCAGTCACTGCAACGACAGCCTCCCTGGCACACTAGTTTCCCAGGAATGCTGTTGAACAGATACCTTGTGCTGTCCTCCTCATCTCGTCCTTGAGAATTCTGCCCATTATTCCTTGGAAATTTTCCCAGAGTGGTTCAGCTTACAGCAGAGCTAAGAATCACAGCATGTGTCAGTAGATGGTTTTATATCAGGTGCACTGGGATACAATGCAGCAGAGGCTTGAGTATCACAAAGTTAGCTTTGTTATGTTCCCCCCTTGGTTATTTAAAAAAAAAAAAAAGAAGGAAAGGAAGGAATAAATAGTGAAGTAAGTCAACAAGAAACCACAATCCATTCCTTAAGTGGTAACCAGGCTACTGTGCTTTGGAACTTTTCCTGATACAACAAAAGACACCATGAAGACAGGAACTTTGGCAGCAGTGGTTTTGAACTCCACAACCCCCAACTTTCCTCTGTTTTTCTATGCATATGTTACTGGAAATATAATCATCTGCTGGGAAAGCAGTCAACCTCCAAATGGATACCTAAGCAGCAGCAAGCCTCTGGAAGTTATTATTACTAGAATAAAAACGAGATTTTCAGCAAAGCAGCCCTAAATTCCTGAATTACCCGATGTCCTCCTTTGCCTGACCACTGTCACCATAGTGACCAGAGGAGCTGCCTCCAAGCCGAGCCACTGCCCTGTGGTTTGGGACGGAGGCGAGCGGGACGCCGTGCTGGGAATGAAGTGACTGACTCAGGGCCCAGTGATGGGGATGTGGGCTGTGGGACCTAGCACTGGGAGCAGCCTTGGGCATACTGTGGTAGGAAAGGTGGCTTACAGAGCAAAGAGGTGCAATTCCTGCCCTGAATGCCAGCCTTGCAGGGCCAGCACTGCCAGAGCTGTCGCAAGGTTACCAGAGAGGTCAGAAGATGAAGTAAAAACAGTTAATGATGAGGGGCATGAGGAAAGAAGGCACTGACAGTAATACAGCAAACACGGTTAAGCTGGAACTGGAATAAGCAGAGCCATTCCCCTCGACATCAATTGTGTGGACTGCTCCCTCTCCTGGGGAAAACGTGACGAAAAAAAAAAAAAAAATCACAATCCAAACCAGTCCTCAAGCAAACAATGCACCCCCAGAGCTGAGAGGCAGACAGGGCCCCTGCTTCCATGTTCAAGTTGGAGAGGGCAAGGTGCAAGACCCCTGTGCTGCCCTTCCCAGACAGGCTGTGTCCTGGCTACAGGAGCCCGGGCTGGTGAAGCTGTGACCTCCAGACCCCTGCACAGCTAAGCGCTGCTCCAGCCTGCGCAGACATCAACACTGTCTGCTCCCCGCTGCTTCCAAGCACCACCCAGACCACCCTCCACTCTCAAACCACGGGAGTTGTCCAGTGGCGCAACAGGAGACGATCCAGGAAACAGTGCTTGCAAGCACTTTTCAGAGTGCATGCGGGAGTACAATTTCCTCTTTGCTGAGAATTGGACAGAAATCACCAGTTCCAGTCTTTAGTGCTGGGAAGGACTGACAATTTTTAGCCACAGAAATAAATTTTAGAGTCTGTGAGTGAGGAAATGGAAGGACAACCTTGAAACATACTCTCATGGTGAGAAATATTCACCACTTACTTAATCTTTGCTGCTTTAGGATTCCAAAGTCCAGTTAAAATCTTTGCAGTGAAGCTAGCTCAAAAGATCTTGCAATAAGATTAGAACCAGCTGGTAAAAAATGGCATGTTGCTGCAGCCAGTAAATACCCACATGAACCAGCCCTAGAGAGGTGAAAGGCTCTGCTGAGCTTAACAGCTCATGAGCACAGACCATACCGGCTGATACTGGTATGCGAGTAATGCCTCTTCCTTCTAAATTATTTCCCAGTTGATGACCTCTGGTGTGGAAAAGCAATGATTTAAATGTGCACAATATAAAATGAGAACATTATTTCCATTTTACAGAGAGGGGGACAGGCTTGCCTGTAAATAGAAAGCAGTGGCCGAGTGTAAAATAACCAAACAAACGAATCCTTTCTGAATCCCTGGAGTTTGACCAAAGTCATCTACCTTGTCTACTTGCACGTGCTGCAACAGCTTTGTGGAACGTTTTATCCTGGTGATGCAAGGATGTAAAAATCCTTGCTTGATTCTTAATGGTCTCAGGGAGTTATCATATGATACCACGTCAGGCAATCATGCAATCAGCAAAGGTCACAAGACACACAGCCATTCCTCTTGGCTTTATAGCTGCTTTCCACAGCCAAGACTCCTCCTTACACCATTTTGAAGTCAAGTGCAGCAGAACTCCTGCTGGCCAAGCACTGGGAAGCCCTGCTGTAAGTCAGGCCCCGTAAAGGGCACATAATTTTTTTGTGTCTACAGGTGCCAACAAGAGAGCCACAATGGATTTGCAATATCTAATTAGTCTAAATGGAATCTTACTGGCTGCAACTGCATCTGCTTGTACATCTCACTTGCACAGATATGGTAGGTTGGGGCAGGGCTGAAAGTTTTTCCAAAAGATAAAAAGGAATGTAGGAAAGTCATTGCTGCCCTATATCTTCTACAATCAAAAATAAATAAGAGGTGTTCTAATAATTTTACTGTTCTAACTATGTAAGATACAGGTACCTAATTCAAGGCTTATACTACATACATAAAAATTTGCATAACTAGGAAAAGTCCTTGTCCTGAGGAGCTTATAGCTTTATTGGACTTAAAGGCTTTATTAGGTGATGGGCAGGATCATCTCTGTTTTCCAGACAGATCACAGATCAGGAGCCAGACTTCAAATGCTTCAGTAATGTGTAAGGCAATGTCTAATAAGGCAAATCTGAAGGAAGCACAAGAACAGAAGCAATACATATAAGGTGGAAAAGTTCAGGACTATACGAAATAATACCCATTGCAATCTTCCCTGAGAAGTGCAGCCAAGAAGTCTTGATTCCCAGGCACTCAAACAAACTGCTCCTTTCCTCCAGAGACTGCCCCTCTGCTGCTGGGACTGCAGCATGGGATGGCTCAGACCCCTAGTGCACAGTGCTGTGCTGGTCACCAACCCACCTCGCCCACAGATCGTGTGTGCAGACTGGGAGGGCTGCAGTGGGGGGGCAGATCCCCTCCTGCCTCCCAGGCCTGCTACTTCTGGCAGAGGCATTTCTCAGTAAGTTGTGGAAAAGCTCCATTCTCAGGGCTCTTAACCCACTGATAACTATGACTACTCCAGTCACTGATGAAAAGCATCTAAATATGCTGTTTTGGTAGAGCCTCTATCTCCTCACCTTCCTTTCTGTGACTCAATTTGACTTTCTGGAGCACTCAACCTAAGCCAGACTTTCAGAGCAGATCAGCATTTGGGTATTGTTCTGCTTTTCCTAAACAAGTAAAATTTGGATTCGGGGACCCAGTTCAAAGGCACACCATCAGCTTATAATGGCCAACCCAGATTTCCTGCTCCCCTGACCACTGCCACCCTGACTGGATGTCCCAATCTGTAAGGGAATTCTTAAACTTCCACAGGTCTTTTCTCTGCACTTTAATCAGTGTGTGGGGGATCAGTGTGATTTCAGAGTGTGTCACTGCTCTGTTCCCTTAAGGAACTAACTGCTTACTGTAACTCTGATCTCCTTCAAGACCATTGGGATATGTGGTAGACTGTTACTGCATTGTTCTGGGTAATTCTTGATCTAAAAAAAGGCACGGGCAAAAGTAAAGAGTCTGCAGACCAAACCCCATGCAGCAACAAGGCAGGGCTGCAGAACAGAGAAAAATGGCCACATAGCCTGGGTTGAAGGAAGGTCAGGTAGTGTTCAGCTACATCTTTCTTTTTTTTTATGAATCCATAATTAAGACTTCACAGTAATTATTCTACCAGGTCTGCTCAGATAATAAATACCTCACTGTGTGTGGGAGAACAGCAAGTAAACCAAACGTGAGAGAGTTCAGTATTCCAGAAAGACATGCTGCCTAGTTGGCCAGGATACTCCTACTGCTGATAGCACATAGCATGGAGGTGCAACCCCATAGCAAATACTAATTTAAAAGTGCTGCATAGCAACAGGACAGGCAGCAGCCAACTTGCTCTCACTTGATTTTGGGAGCTGAAAGACCAGCCAACAACCCTTCCCCCTCAAGAACTCATACGGCATTCCTGAGGCAAGTGTTAATACTGGATCTTGACCAAGAAGGAATTCCTATACACTCAGGGGACGAGAGAGGATGATTACACTGCTTGCTTTTTTCCACTCTTCTCCCCTCATGCCCTACTGCTCCTGTACTTGAAGTGCCCCTTGCACAAGCACCTTTAACACAGTGGGAAGCAGCTCCCAGCAGGATGCAAGGCACAGCAGCACATGCGGCCTGCCTGCCCTTGGCAGGAGTTCTGACTAACAGAAGCTGCAGAAACTCGAGAGACAGGCGTGGAGAAGGCTGGAAAGTGCCAAAGGGGGAAACTCCTGGTGGAACACAAAAGGATTAAAACCGGCAAGAGCACAGCAGCATTCAGCACCGAGTTATTCCCAACCTGTCCTCGCCGAGCATGGCTGGTTGTTTTCTTCCCCCATGTAATGCACAGATGCATTCCCGGGATACCTCACAGTACAAAACAATAAATGGCCAGACAACTTGTAACTAATACATACTGGTCTCTTCCCTGGGAGCGGGGCTTCATGGCTGACAAGTCCCTCTCTTGGAATCTTAGTGCCACCTTGCGCTGGGAACGGTAACAGTCGATGGATAAAAGAGCTTGTCCGGAACAGCGAAGGAGAGGAAGGGGAGGAGAAGCCGTCTCTGGATCAAAGCTTCATTAAGCGTTTTGGCTTTTGGAGATCTTTTCTCTTGGTACAAACCAGCATCGCTCCCAATACCCCGCTGTAGGGTGGAGTCCTTTTATGAAGGGACAGGTGGGCTACAGCGAGCGACTTTTGCAGGTTTGCCCTGGCCCCACACAGCGGCTCCGAGTTACACCTCTGCTGTAACCGTGCACAGATAGCTGCAGCCGGCAGATGCCAGCTCTGTCCTCGGCACACGGAAGTCCAGGGAGAAACACGGTGTCACCTCAGACAGGAAAACTTTGCTGAATATTACTGGCATCCCCTCTGGAGCCTGGTTTGCAACAGGTAAACTCCTAAGTAGTGCAGGTGTGGAAGATGAACCAGTTAAATGCAACAAGCATTTTACAGAGCAATTTCCAGATGCAAAATACTGCTATCCTGAACTGCAGGTGAGAGGAGCCAGCTTACTTCCTTGGGGGATATAAAATCACGGTTTAAATTTCTCATTTGTTTCTTTTTAAATTATTTTGAGACTTTTCTCTAAAGATGGGTTAAATTCCATCTGGTCTAATTTGAACCTCTCAAAATGCCTGCTTCTCTACACTGAGTTTTAGGGGAGCTTTAACATAGTCAGCCTCATGGTTTTATTTGTTGGTTTGTTAAAAATTGTATTTCAAAGTCAGTTGCAAAGATTTTGCACTGCTGTTATCAGTTAAATTTCATCTTTTTACCACTTGGAACATTTTTGCAAGCTGTCTATGGAATTGCAGACAGTATTGCCTTGAGTTTTATTCACTTCAGGGTTTCTTCACAAACTCAAAGGAGGACAAGAAAAGCATTTTGAAAAATATTTCTGTAGCAAGGTAGGAATTCTCTTGCAAAGAAACAGGGTGCAAGTATCATGCCCAAGGGGCAGGATGAACAAACATGTGAGTATACTGACATGGATGGGGCATCCACAACTTCTCTGGGCAATCTGACCCAGTGTCTCACAACCCTCATAGTAAAGAATTTCTTCCTAACATCTAATCTAAACCTCCAGTCTTGCAGTTTACAGCCATTGCCTCTTGTCCTACCACTTGTGAAAAGTCCCTCTCGAGCCTGACTGCAGGCCCCCTTTCAGTGCTGGAAGGTCTCTGGGAGCCTTTCTCCAAGCTGAAAACCCCAGCTCTCAGCCTGTCCTCACAGTCTCTCAGTGCCCAGCCTCACGGAGTGTAGGGTGCTCCAGCCCTCTGGCCATCTCTGTGACCCTCCTCTGAACCCGTCTGTGTCTTTCCTGTGCTCAGCACTCCAGACCTGGACACAGCACTCCAGGTGGGATCTTAGGGCAGCACAGTAGAGGGCAAGAACCATTCCCTTGGCCACAATTTATTGGCTCTACCAGTTTACCACCAATTCTGTTATAGTGTGGCCAAACATGGGAATTACACAGAATCACAGACAGTTGGAAGGGACTCACAAGGATCATCGATTCCAACTCTTAAATGAATGGTGACTGAAGAAAAAAGACTAAAAATCTAGTTACAAAATAGAGCTGACTTCTGATGAACATAATTAAAGCACCACTGGAAAAAACTATGGTTTGTTGGATCCATCAATAGCTCCACACTTGACTGAAACTCACTACCAAACACACAAATCTCCACTTGTTAAGCTACAGCCATTCCCAAGCAACACAGTTTCACTGGCCCTGTATCTGTTTCAGCATTGATACCTGCACACACAACAAGGAGTCCTCCAACAACACCACTTGACCACCTAAGCTTCTGTGTCTGTGGCAGGAACTGTTCTAATCAAATTTATTGCAAGGATGAATCCAAGCAAAATTACAGTTAAACCAAATATAGATGCTAGGGAAGAAGGAATGGATTTCCTTTGTGGGGACGAGTAACACTGAAAAAACCTGTATACCTTGCAATAATAAAAATATTTATAAACAATGTATGTGAACTCAAGCACAATCACAGAAGTTCCCTTGGCAAAAAGCGGGAGCTACAGCAGGCAAAAAAGAGCAAATAAATGTTACTGTTGCTGCCATGAAGTGATGCTTAAGAACAGCAACCCAACATAACCTCCTCACTTTGTGAAATCAAGAGTTTAGGAAGTTACAACAGAGGTTATGCAAGGCCCTAAGTTTACTTAAGACCCAGCCCAAACAAGAGAATACTCATGGGCGAGGGGGATTTAGGAAAATGCATGATATTAGAAGACACAATGCAAACTTTGCTGACTTTTAGTAGGTCTCATTCTGCACAGCTCCCAAGCCTTCAACCCTTCATTCTAAAAAGGGCAACGACCATACAAATATGGGCAGCAAAGAAATTCTGCTTCTGAGCTGATTTTAAACAAGGTAAACTGGCAGTACTAGGCAAAATGCACAAGAAGAAACCAGAAAAAAACCCTAGCCAAAAGGAGAGATGAACATACTTTGGCTATGTAAGGGGTTGGCAGCATAACTGCATGTGACAGGATGCTCCCAAGTCTGCAGCCAGCCTGCCATTTTCATAGAGGTTGGGATGTTTCTTTTACAGCTGAACCTGTTACACATAACACACAACAAAGCCCATTTACAATACACTTTCTCCAGTTCTTCACCCTGCTAAAAGGTGCTGAGGTCACCCCAAACCTGCTCAGCTGTGGCATTTTTTGTTACCAGCATCCTGAGCAATGAGACATCAAGGCTAGACAGGGTCCCTGAGAGTCAAACCACTGTGAGCTCCACAGTGCTTTGCCATCTGCACAAGAAACACGGCCAGGTTGTCAGGTTCTCATACAGGTGACAAGCATACACCTTCCCCTGCTGCTAAGGTTATGGAAACACTGAGATCCACCAATTCACATCCAGATGAGGAAAGAAAAGAGCCCACTTCCTGCGCCAGGGGAAGAGGGCACAATTGGGGTTGTGGAAGCCCTGCCTGCTTCCACACTTTGGGGAACACATTTGTTTTAAAGTATCTGTAACACAAACATCTCTATAGCAGGACATGGCCATGGAAATGACCAGGAGCTTTTGCTCCAGATTCTCCAAGACAGGAAGGTTGGTCAATGAACACCACCAATCCAGAGATCCTGAGACCCAGAGTTACTTGTACTTACCTTCACACTAAAAAAGGAAAGCAGCTCCCATTAAGGGGCTGGCTGAACTATGAGTTAGGAGGATCACCCACTCCAGGAAAACAGCTTCTCCCTCTAAGGGCAAGATTCACTTATAATTCCTTCTGTTTTATCATCTGCTCTCATTGCTTGATGCTGGGTTAGCAAGCCCTAACCCTGCTCCCGAGCACACTGGTCATTAATACCTAGAATGGCAGGCACTGTTTAGCTCCTGCATTGACCCCCTTTCCCTCATGTCCAGGTAAAAAAGACATTTCTCCAAATCAACTTCCCCCACTACACCCACTGCCAGAGGAGCACTGAGGATCAACCTGCAAGCAGGAGCAGCAGGGGCACAGAAGGGCTGCAGGTAAAGTGTGTGAGACTACATTCAGCTTTCACTGCTACAGCCAGAAATGCTTGTAGAGCACAGCATCCAGGGACAATGCCCGTGAATTCTGGAGGAAAGAGCTGCATTAGTGTCATTTGTCATCAGCTGTTTCCTGGACACTTCTGCCTTTAAGGCAAGCCCTTAATAACCCATCTGTCTCTCCTTTAACCCATTTTATGATACAGCACAATTAAAGACCCCACAAGATGAGTGACCACAGCTGTGAGCATACTCACCAAAGTGTTTGTGTAGTCTTCCCCGAAGGCCAAGGTGTAACAATGAGCCATGGACTGCACAGACACCTCCACTCACGTTCCAAAATCATACACACCCTGGCATGACACAAGGCCTTTCCCAGAGACTGACAAAGTTACAAGTATTAGGTTCAGTTCTACACTTAATGCTCTCCACTAAGGCTTTCACCACTGGGTAACACAGCAGCATGTAACCCAAGCTCTGGATCTTTAGGGCAGAGAGAGTTGGACTTGACACGAAAATTCTGAGCAGCCAACAGTGGATTTAGCTGACCCAACAGCACCTGTTTGAGGATGAAACTTGTGTTTCTACACCTCTAGATACAAGAATGTGAAACCTTAACCCACAGCTGAGTAGGAACACAAACACCACAGATCAAAGCAATACACAGTTATGTCAACTCTGACATTTCAGATCTGTTTGAAAGAAACGGCTTAGAAAGCTGATTTATACATACAAACAATCCATTGTGCCCAGAAGTTTCCTAACATTCTTTTATTAAAAACCAAAGAGCCAAAGATCGCCCTGATGCTCTTCATTGTTATAAAGCAGACTCTGAAGTATTAAGTGAACTATGTATGAGCAAAGAACTCCAACTGATGCAGAGTTTAAAACTAGGTTTACAGTTTCCTATTTTATTGGCATGGATGTGTTTCTAAACTTAAAAACCCTTCTGGCAAGTTATCTCAATTTCTTATGACAAAATTTCTCACAACACACAAATATTTACAACATATACATATTTTTTCATTCTTTTACAACTGGTTCTTAAAAGACAAACAATTCTTAGGTTACCACAGAACAAAAGCTGTGACTTAGTTGTTTTTAATTTGATAAAACTATCATAAGTTAAAGTGAATAGATTTTTCTTTAAATTCCTTGTAGCATTTTACAAGTGCAACAGAAAAATATGAAGAACCAATTTAGGATAGCTGCAGTTCATTGGATAAATGTTGCCCATCGTAATCACATTATTTCACAGCAAATTCTTGAAAAAATAAGCACCAATCATTCTTGCAAAGAACAATTTTATCTAAAAGTATTGAAAAGTGTTAAATACAAGGTGTTTAATTTACGTAACAAGCAATAAATACACCATATCCAAACTTTATTCTGCATACTGCTACCCTTGTACATATAATGTACTAAAAAGTCAGCAAATTGTCAACACCTTTTCATATTTTTTTTCTCTTTTTTTTAAAGAAATCAATTTGACTTCCAACCAACGGTTTGCTACTATAACAAAGGCCACAAACAGTACGTCTGGGACAGCATACAGTGTTAAAACTGACAAACTCCAAGGGGGAAAAACCATCTAGCAAATAAATCGGAAAGCTGGAGATCATTGCTGGTGATGTTAACATATACTAGAAAACCTTAATATGCTGCTACTATGATTTTGTAAATTGTTTAGTCAAATATTGTAAGAGCAAACTAACGCTCCTACTAATCAAAAATAATTCTGTAGCCACACTGTATTCTCATTGTCCTGCATGGAAAGATCTGATGCAATTTCGTAACTTTGCTTGAGCCTTTATTTTACAACAGAGCATTACCTCTAACTTGGAATTGCACATAAGAAGGCTATTAAAAAGTACAATAAAAATCTGCACAAATCAGACTTAAGAAGAGTCAGTATGCTGTACACTTTCTACAATATTACGTTGATAGGTGAATAAAGAAGTGCTGCCACTAAGTTTTTCAGAAAGTTCTTTAGTTGAGGAATAATCAAATGGAATTTTTGTTGGGTTTTGTATTATTTTTTTTTTTTAATTATTTTAAATTTTTTTTAGAAATGGCATCCAGGTCAGTTTAAGACCTACAAGCTTATGCATTGAGCCTTAAAGACTGATCTTCTCTCCTCCTGGAAGAAATATCAATATCTATTGAATCCTTGCCAACAATAAGCCTTAATCTCTTCGCTGGAGGAAGAGGAATAAAGTCATCAAATTCATCATCATAGTCATCCTCCTCTTCATCATCCTCTTCTGATGAAGATTCATCAGCTGTTTCCTCTTCATAGTGACCATAATCATCTACTTCCATTCTCGACTCCAAAAGGGAGAGGGTTTCACTACAACACACACCATTTTCATGAAGGTCCTCTGGGTATGTCCCTCTGTTTTCGTCCTCTCGCTTTAGCTGTATTTTTAATTTTGTTGAACTATTGCCTGATCCTGAGTTAAACCCATTATTTAGCTTTGCTACATATAAATTATTATCTTTTTCATGGTCTTTACTTAATTTTATGCTTATTTTTGAAGAATTCATTCCATCACTCTCTTGATCATTTGCCTTGCTACTGCTGTCATGGCGCCTACGAAGAGTCAGTTTAGGGATCCCAGAGCTATTTTCAAGGATAAGTTGTGCATCATACCTCGTGATTCGTCTTTTCTTTTTACTTTTTGCAGTTCTAAAGCTGTCTTTTGCTTTAAAATTGTCAGTTGTTACAGAGCAGCCACCAGATCCAGGGATACAGTCTTTAAAGCCAACAGGTGTGTCCACCACGTTATTCCTCTCTTCGAGTTCTGAATGAGAACTAATCAAATCTGGTACTTCATCCTTCACAGGTGTGTTGTGCATAGTATCAGTTTCCTCTGTTTTTGAAGATGGTTTCACAAGCTTTCCTTGTCGAGATTTCTTTTTTGATGTGCCTGCATCACTTTTCTGGCACCGGCCCTCCCCTTTATGTGATGGTCCATGAGCCACATCGTTGTCGTTTAACGCACGAGACTGCTGCTCTGCAACGTCCGATTGTGTTCCAGTCAAGTTACTCTTATAGCTATCCAACGTATTTGGTTCAAGCTTTGTGTCAGAGGTCTCCTTCAAACTCATCCTTGTTCTCATCGACCTCCTCGTGATGTATGTGCAGGGTGCAATATCACCATGCTCATAAGCACCTTTCACAGAATTCAGTTTATGTTCTCGCGCTGCATGCCTCGTTAAGCATCCACTAGAGACTGCAACTTTGACTGGTCCCTCCAATTCTTTATCCTTTTTAATGGGCAAGTTTTTATATAAAACTACTTTAGGCTCTTTGAGAACTAGATTTCCCATTTCAAGCTTTCGAGAAGCATTCTTTTGCTCTGGCCTTTTGCACTGATTTCTCAACTTTATCTTTGAAAGTAAAGGCTTTGCAGGCTTTTTCAGTCTCTTTGGTACCCTGGAATTATTTATATGAGTTAGTTTAGATGAGGTAGAATTTGATGATGCTGGAATTCTTGATATAGACTGTCTGGTTAATGTTCTATTTTTGCTGTTCTTTTTTACGCCAATTGAAGATTTTCTGTTAGCTGAAAAAGAAAAAAGCAGTTTTGTCACGATACTGCTATATCCTGAATTCCCCACTCCCAAATACTGCAGTTACTTCATTTATTTGGGGCACTTTAAAAAACTCCATGAGACAGGCTCCAAAAAACTCCATGAGATAGTACGTAGTAAGGAATGAGACTGCTTAACCTGCAGCTCAACACAGGAAAGGGATTGCCAAACAGGCCACAAGTACAACAGCATTTCCAGGTGCACTTCCCCTCACTACCCCCAGTATACCAAGCTGTGTTTTTACTGAATTTCTTCTTCTAGCAATTAAAAAAAAAAATCTATTTGACATTATCCACAGCTTTTGCTGAGTGTTATTCCAGCAAAATCTGAGGATCAGCATGATTTAATAGTATCTCTAGGATTTTTTTCATGGAGAAGGAAGGAAAAAACCCAAACACCCTTATCTAATGTAACAGTTCCAGTTTCAGGTGAACCTACTACCTGCTGCATCAAGCAAAGGAGTTTTGTCTGCTCAACAGAGGTGCAACTATAAATACTGGTAATTAGAGACCATGAAAAGATTCGGGGACATTTTCACGTTTTTTTTTTCTATTGGTTGGTTGGGTTTTTATGTTTTGTTTTTGTGTTTCTTTTTTTAATATCACAGCAGCAAACAGGAGATGGATGGAATCGCAGTATTTTATGCAGGTCCAAACATGTTTACCAGTTAAATCAAAGTTTAAATTATTTGTATTTTGCCCATACTGAGGCTGTGGAGGTGGGTAAGTAGGGAAAGCAAATAAATCATACTCACTACTCCATGGAGAGAAGTCTTGCAGGAAGATTACAAACAAAAATTCCTTCCAATTTCTTCTGAAATTACTAACTGTGCACTTTCACTGCTCAAGAGGTGCCTGAACTATCAATTCTGGATGTGGGAAGGGAAGAGCTACCCAATTTAAAAGACCTCTAAAGGAAACAACTATTTGTTTAGTAATATCTACTAGGAGTATTTATTTAAATTTTTTTTTCCTAAGAATTCAAACTATGCAAGTTTTTTTTCCTAAGCCATGCTACCGCCTGTGGTAGTTTACTGTATTTTGAAATACAGAAATTATTGGCAGGACTTTAACTGACATGTTTATAAATATTTGCTTTTGATATTAAAAAAATAAGAAAACAAAAGAAGAACATACCACCAAAACCATGAATTTGCTGTTTAAATTGCCTTCAGATTCCTGAATAAGTTAGTTTTTACCACCAGTATGTGAGAAGCATCTCAACACTGAGAGAGGAATACCATCACTGTGAAAGTTTTCCACATTTTTGTGAAGCCTTTAATAACTCCAAGCTCTTCCCCTTACTTACTTGCATTACCTTTTTCCTGAGTGGTATCTGCATCAGTGTTAGAGCTGACGGACTGGCTGTCTGAATTCTTGCTGCTGTCACCCAGCTTTTTAAGTCTGTTCAATCGTTTGTCTGTTTCTCTCAGTCCATATTTACTGTTAATCACAGGAGTAGGTGCTGGCAATCCCACTCTTGATTTAAAAGCACCAGTTCCACGTCTACAAATAAAAAGAGGACACAAGGTATTAAAAAATCTCAATGTAAACATAGAGCTTTTTTTCATATACAGTAGTTTGGATCCCAGGTGTATCTGGATCCAGAGACACAGATAGCCACAGAAGTGGTTAACATTTTGTGGGCTGTTTTGTCTTCTACCTGTCATCTTGGGTGCCTAAATGTCTCAGCTGGCCAGCAGGAACAGCAGGATCACTTAGGAAGAGTACATGGACATATGTAGAGAGATGCAAATCTTCCTGGTGATGACTTTTGGAGGCTTGAAAGAAATTGTACTGCACCAAATCTTCCACTGCTCCAAACATACCCACAGATCCTTCGATCCCAGCATTTTAACTTTGCAAATTAACACCCTTTACAGCATAGTTTAAATTGAGACACTTAAATATGAATATTTTTGTGGTGTACATGACTGTTGCCTTATCAGTCTTGAAACAAGCACAAAATGAGTCCTTACTAACTCCCCCCAAAATAAAATCTTACATACTTGACTGCCTCTACCACAGCTTTGTAATTGAAAAGCAGATTCCTAAAGTTAGAATTACCCAAACATTAGCTTTAAAAAATAACATTTTCATGTACTTAAAATACAAAAACAACAAGTTAATGAAAATGCTCAGACACATAAAACTAATTTGTCCTGAAAAAGAAAGTATGCCCATATTACACTGAAATCAATGACCAAAAGAACTTAAGAAAAACCCCACATCATACCACTCCATACCACAGGAGAAGGACAATTCTGGTGACTATTTATTCAACACTTTACTGTCTCCAGGACCAAAGTACATTTTTACTAGCAGCTCTTGAGATCAAGTCTGAGATTGCATCCTCCACTACCAACATCACATGAGCTTGGAGGTCCATACCAGAGCCTTTTCCCTTTAATTTCAAGATTTGTTAGTGACCAAAGTAGCCAAAAAAAAATGAAAGTAGGATTATTAAACGATTTATATGCAGGTGCACTAAGCTATTTCTCAATATGAGCAACATTTCATCCTTTATAGGGTTTTTCTTCCTACAGCTAGATCAAATAGAACAGTGAGTTCTGTGCAGCTGCTCTTGGAACTGAGTGAAGCTCTCTCAGATGATGCTGAGTCTCCCTGCTCACAGTGAGCAGAAGTTTCAACATGGCAAAAACCAACTATGGCATTCTTTTAACTGATTTTGTGAAGAAACCAGGTTGGGACAGCACATGAGAAAAACAAATATTGAGTGATGGACAGAGAGAAGCAAATGCTGTCCAAAGCAGTATTTACAAATACACAAACTCCCAAGTTCTAACAACACTGGGTGAAAATCTTCTTCACCCATTCCCAGCAGAAGAGAACTTCAGGTCCACAAATAAAGCATTAATGGAATTTGTTTTATGGAGTGCAAGAAGAGAGAAAGCTGGAGATCAGTTCACATTGCTCTGGTAGAAGCTGTAACTGCTTTTCCTTATAATTCTACTTTATTCAGTACACACATTTTAAAAAATCTACGCTTCTGTTTTGTTCTGTCTCGTTCTGGGCTAATCTCCAGAATAGAGAATCCAAAGATTAAGAGAACACAGTTCTCAGGAATAATATCCACTCTGTAATAACACAGAAAGATCATTATAGCAAATAGGTAGGAAGCAATATTTTGTGTCCAAAAGTCTGAGTACTCATAATGGAGGACTTTCAGTTTCACAAAAATGAATATGCCCAATTCCATTTGAAAGCTATTTACATCAAAGCATACCTTTCACAGGTGTAACATTCGCAGTATTCATTATTTTCTCCAAAAAACCCATCTCCGTAGTAACAAGAGATCTCTTCTCCAGGTTCAATATCTCTTAGAGCTTTCACACATGCTGTATCTCTGCCCGTTGATACAAACTGGAGAAGGAGATGACAGGAAGGGAAAAAAAACGGGTAATCACTAGGGCTGCACTAAGCATCAGAGTAAGAAATGAAAGTAAAACAGTTGGGGAAGAAAAGTTAGAAGAACAAAGAAACAAAAAGTGGGGTACTTTATTTATTTATTTTTAAATTCTTGCTTACCTTACAGTTAGGTCTGCAATCTGAAAAAGGTCCAAAAGATAAAGTCAATTAACTGTGGATAAGACCTGAAACATGAATAGTTGTAGATATCTAAAGTAAGGATTCACTTTGACTTCAAGGACTACAGAATCTCAACTAAATACTGGGAGTTAAGTTAGTACTGCACAAAGCCATGCATCAAAACATTCCTGCTTTGCTATAGCTGCGTTTCTGAGCTCTTCCCTATGCTATCACAAATGTCCAGTTTCCATTCTCTTTAAGGTAAACAGCTTCATCTTAAATCCTACCTGCTCTTCCTTTGGCACACAAATGCAACACAATCAGCTAAGCTTCTGTGCAAAAGGTTAAACAGATATAAGAAGTTCACCTAAGAAAGATGTTACTGTTGACTGAGTTCACAAAGGTAACCCACAATATGCTCCACTAATTTAGCTGCCAGTTCCAAAGTCTCTTTCAAGGAAGAAGGCATCTCTTCCTGGAGCCCTCTCTGAGTTTCACAGCTGGTCAGCCCTGGCTGGGAAAACCTCAATATGATTTTGTCCTACAGTAATATCATACAGTATGCCAGATTGAGACATTTTTCTCCAAGTTCCTGTGCTGTTTGGCTCACATACGACACTTCTGAATTTCTTATGCCCTTCAACAGCTTCCTGTACTTACTACTCACCATGATTGATAAATGCAGCAGGACCAAGCCACAGTTGTGCACAGTTTTTTCGTGTGGAATACATGACGCTGAAGTCATTTTCCCCATGTCTCAGCAGCATGTTTTCTTCCATTTCTGATAGTTCAGCAATACAGCCCACAAGTAATTCTATTTTATCATTTCGTTTCCTTTAATGTAAAAAGGGTAGCAGAAATAAGATTACATGTGCCAAAATCACAAAATAATTTCACAGAAAGGAAAGTTGTTATAGAATCAATTACATCAAATCTGACGTCAGAAACAATTACCACCATTGTTTCTACAATTTCCTGAGACTGCAGGCAAGAAAATGCATGAGTTGATTACTTCAGCTTCTGCAATTGTTAAAACCAAAAGCAAGATCTTTTCATTTGTGTACACTCCCTCCCCACCACTACTTGAGAAATTTTGACTTCCTCCAGCTGCTCTTGCTTGTGCTTCCTAAACTCCTTCCTGTGGCCAGGAAAACCCAGCATAATGAAAATGGCTTTTTAAATGAGGCCCAGTAATGACTCAAACAGAATGACACCTACAAAAATCAACAAAACCACAAAGCCTTTGTGTGCAGATAGCCAACGTGCCATCAAGACTAGAGCAGTGTGGAGGCACTGAATTCTCAGCCTAGCAGAAGTACAGAGTTTCCATTTTCTTGCGTGGGTGTTGTTTCCACTGCTCTTCAGAGTGGCCATGCCATATTTTGGCCAGATTACTCTTGACAGAGATGAACGTGGAGATACTGAAGGTATGTGAAGGACACGAACTAAGAAGCAAAGTCTTTAAAGTGAAAATTTCTCCTTTGACAGAGAGTGCTGAAAACTCTAATCAGTTTTGAGTCTCGACAGGTTTCCAGATATCAGCAGGGTTAAGATGTAGCCCTCCTATCTTGCTCACATCTCAGGCTACTCTAGATTTGGAGCACGAAAAGTTAATCTATTTTCAACACACCTACATGCAAAGCTTCTACCCCAAAGAATCAGCCGAGGGGTGAATTCAAACAAAAACAGCAAAACAAAACAAACAAGCAAAACCAAACTTTAAAAACCCCATAAAAACTCAACCCCCCAAAACCACAAAAAAACCCTAAACAAAAAACCAAACAAACAAGCAAAACCAAACTTTAAAAACCCCATAAAAACTCAACCCCCCAAAACCACAAAAAAACCCTAAACAAAAAACCAAACAAACAAACATCCCAAAACAACAACAAAATAAAAAAACCCAAAAACAAAAACAAACAAAAAATCCCCAATCAGTATTTTTTTGGGTTATATCACGATTGTGGAACTTTCAGCTCTGGTCATGAAGAGCTGGAAACTGGTCTCAACCTATTTAAAGCTTCCTCTACAACACGTGGAGGCTGTGTTGCCACCAGCAGGGTGGCCAGCCACTCAATCCCAGTGTGAACATACCTGCATTGCCTCACCTAAGGTGTGCTGGTATAAATGGGTACTGCCACAAAGCAAAGCTCATACATTTGGTGTCTACATTTGAATTGATTTTAAAATATGAATTAAGCCCCAATCTGCTGGTGCTGCCACACACGTGCTTATAATGAAACTCAGATGTGCCAAAATGAGATGGGGAAATACATTGGGGTTCCAGCCTTGTGTTTCCAGAAGAGATTTATCTTGCACAATCAAAATATGCAAGTAACACCCATTTAAAAAAGGCAAAAAACCTCATTTCCTCCACAATTATTTGCTGTGTAACAAATCTGCCATAATGTCATGTTTGTCACAGAAGGCTAACAATTTCTGAGTAGAGAAAAACTATTATCTAACTGAAAACAAGATTAAAAAAAAAAAAAAACAAAGAACACTATAGGCATAAACCCAAATATACAAAGGAGTATCTTCCAGAGGCATGGATCCTGTATTAAGTACTAAGCAAAAACAGAGAGAAAATGAAATTTGCAAGTAACAATACAAAACTATCTATTTCACTGGTTGCAGTCTTAATTCTAAATCACACTTTTTAATAGATTTTTATAGATTCTTTCAAATAATTGCCAGAAACAGAATGCAACAGTAACTTGTTTTTCTTACCATTCTTTTGTTGCAACGATTTTGGCTCCATTTTGCTCAGAAGAATACCGATTACAAGGCAGTATCTCAAACCCACTGTCAGTTGCAAACATTCGTAAATAAATAAATACCTGCAATGAAAAACCCAGTACTTGTCTGTTACATGCAAAACAAAAGCAGTGAGGAACTTCTTATATAAATAATGAAAGTGAACTGTACAAAAACACACACAAAATGGATACTGGAGCAGAATACTGTCTTCTGAAATGTGTTTCTATACATTTTATAATGTTTCTATATGTTTAAGCTATACTTAAGATGTTGATCTTGTTTCTTCACAGTGAATTGCAAAAATCCTTACTCAAGTAATATGATTATCCAAAGAATTTAAGAAAATTAAAGATACCTGGAGTGGTATAAAATTGGTCCAACTAATGAAAATGGATATTTTTTTCTTAAAACCACTGAATAGCTGTACTCAAGAAATCTTCTCATATCTTTAAGAACTACTGAGACCTAATAATCTATAGGAATGCATTTTATTATTAGTTCTGAAAAAAAGATATTACTTCCACAACAAACCTAGATGCTAAATTCAGGGACTGTTGAATAATTTCTTTTAGTTGAGGTGTGATTGTGCTACTCTAAAAACCACTTCAACCCAGCAGAACTTTTTCTGCTCTTTCTTGCTTACTAGATTTGGTCCATTTTAAAGTAGGCCAAATTCCTTTTGGTTGTACCTGGAAACAACAGACTCATTCCTGAACAAGCCTCGGTTTTTTTCTGTTAAGTAAACAATACTATGATTTTTTTGTTTTGAACTTTGAGAATCAAAACCCTTTATGCTACATACAAAATGGAGTTGGTGGGAAGTGGAAGAGGAATAACACTCCCACAGAAAGCCCCTATACTCATAACAACTGGAGTATTTTGAGGTAACAAGGTTACTCCCTTTTCCTTTATCTTCCTTTGTCACCCAATTTGATTTACAACAGCTGTAAGTAAAAAAAATCTGAAACAAACCCCAAGCCCCCCCAAAAAACAAAAACTCCAACCAAACCACAATACAAACAAATGATGAAGAGGAAAAAACCCCTTCCTTTTTACATTCTATTAATAAAAGGCAATGCAAGTTAACAAAAAAAAAAAAAAAAAAGGGAGGGGGGGTCTCGTTAGCCTTTAAAAAACAAAGGAAGTTTCTCTTAAAAAACAATAAAACAACATATAACAGAGCACTTGATTGCTTTACTATTGCTACATTCTTAAGAAATGTTCACATTTTCTTTGCCTTTCAACCATCTGAAATAGCACATTAATTACAAATACACCTACATGTTCCTTGAACAACCTTTCCTGCATTTTGTTCTTGTTAAGAAAATAGTGCCGGGCCCAGTCACCTGACGTCAAGGACTTGAAGGCTTTTTCTAAGTGCTCATCTTTCTTAAAACGTTCAATCACCTCCTTGAGTTCTTCTTGCCTTCCTTTAATAGGTCGAAATCTGAAACAAAAAAATAAAGCTATTCCAGTCCACCATCAGTCATTCTCAGTTCTTCCTCAGTTACTCACAACACAGTTCTTTTGCAACCCATATAAATGTTTAACTCCCAGCATAAAGACACTGACCAACTTTTGCCAAACCCAAAGCCTTTTTATACTGATAAATCCACTACATGGGTTTATATGGATTGCAAATTTAACATGTGCATTTGTATAAAATACAGTTCTTAATGACAACACAAGAAGTATCTACAAATACTAACACATGGCAGATGCTCTATCTGTGGAAGATTAAGGTTCCACAAGTTAGTGCAATTGTAAGAATTTTTCCACCCAAACAGGAAATCCTGGGCATGTAAAAATGAAAAAAAACCCCAACAAAACAACATCTGTACATTAGGAGGGAATTCTGCCTTCTTCCCAAAGCTTGAGATTTAAGAAATGCTACCCTTCATATCTTCAGTGGGAAAAAGTAACAGAAAAAACCTGCATGACTGCCAGAAGTGGAAGCTCCACTTTTGAGCTGCAAAACCACCAAGAGAAAGCAGCACTTAGAGATTTTGCCAAATCCCTATAAATTGCCTTTGAGCATATACCCATACATGCTCTGCTGTGGGGCAGAGGTGGGGTGTGGGTATTCTTAAACATATGCCACACCCCAGGGGACTCTTCAGAAAGATAAAAATTTCCCAGGAACATAAGAAACAGTTTTCTGCAGCTCTTTTTACAACTCAAATGTTTTGCTTACAGTGCTGTGACAAAAGTGCTAAACAAACCAAGAGCTTTTGAGCAAATGTGTAAGAGTACGTCTCGTTACTTGTTGCTGAAGTGCATTACTATGCTGATTTTCTTTCCTCTTACTTGCCAAATGAAATCTGTCTTTCATTACAAAAGTAAACAAGGGGAAAAAAATTCTTGAAGTTGATGGAGGGAAACCTCAATCAACATCCTCACTGATACTGTTTTTGAAATTGCCATATGAACTGGCTTTTTGTCACCTTAGAACACTGAATGTTACAAGTAACTTCTTTCAAACTGCCACCTAAGATTTGCTTCTTCCATGCAACTGGTAAAAAGGAAACAAGCGTTACCTGCTGATTTTGTTTCACTTTGTAAACTACCAAGACTTTAATAAGACATAAGTAACAACTATGAGGATTCAATTTGTTTCCTTAGAAGGAAGATGCTCTATTTGTGCTCCGGATACAATGAAGACAGATGTTGTAAGAGCAGAATCACTTTTGGCAGGTTATGAGCGTTCCATGCTACTGCTTTTATAAATCTCTCAAATCTCCATCTGAAAAACTTCCTTGTGACATAATAACTAAGCATCCTTTTAGACCTTTTTGAATACAGCAAAATTTATCAGCATAAACCTGTGGGCTTTCAGAGGACATGGCACAGTAAGGAGTTCTGAGCAGACATCAGGTTCAGTTCTCTCGTGGCTGGGATATGACATGGAACAAGACAGCAGGAGTCAGTCAAGAAACAGATGCCTGCTTCAGCTGGAGCACACACCACATCACGAAGTTTGAAATCAAGTTCTTTATTAAAGAATATACTTGTATCATCATCCCAAAAAGCCAACTACCCACCAAGCTGATGAGACCTTATAAGGCAAGAAAACTCCCCTCAGACTAGAGATCATACAACTATTATTTTTGTTCTGCAGCACATTCAAGTCTTCCTCAACCTGCCAGTCACACATACAAGTATCTCTGCTCTCCCAAAACCAGAAAGATTTTGTCCAGATTTGATAGTCATAAATCACAGAGCTACCTCATACATGAAGGGAATTTAAAATCATGTAGCCTGAACTGAACCTGACTAGTTTCAGAATAGGACTTGCACTCTCAGTTTCAATGAGGAACAACTTTCCCAGCAAGGGGCCAACTGCACTTACACCAGGAGAAGCAGAGCACCCATCAATTTTCACAAACGTGAAAGGGTAGTATCTTGCTTACACCACAGGATGTACAGATAAAAATGGTCTTGGTCTTCAGCTACGTCTGTTCTTGCTGGGCTACATGAGTGACTGCCCTCTCCCTTACACCGTGTTTACATGTTGAAATACACCATTTTTTACCTAAGTGACCTGCAGGAGCAAAGATGGGTGGAAAAGCCATCACATTCAAAACTGCATTAGCACCTGAGACAGGCAATGTATGTGCTGATAGATATCATCCTATTTACTTATCACCAAGAAGCTTGGTCTAAACTAGCTAAAGAAAACAGTATCCCAACTGAACCACCAGTGTGGAAAAGAAATACAGAAAAAGAGGGCAGATGCTAAGCTTAACAGTGGCTCGCAAGACCTACAGAAAAAGAATCAACCACCCTACATTTTCTAGCAATTTGAAGCACATCTTACAGCCCCAAGTGCTCATATTTTAGGTCTTTCACAAGACATTATTCTCAGAGGCTGACTCGATGTCCACCCGACCAGCGACCTTAGGTAGCTTGGAACCTGGCCCCAGCCCTTGGAAGTCACTGGCACACCTCCATGTATCACATTCAGGTGTCTCTGAGGATTCTTGTCTCAGGCACCACACCGCCGGTGCAATTCATTTAAGTGATTAGCAGAAACTGTTGTAACACCATTCCTATGAAGTAAAATAGTGTGTGCCCAAGCCCTGGAAACAAGAAAGGGATGAAGAGATTGTAAAACCCCCAAGACATTACAAGGTCAGATGAATGCTGGACTGCATGGCAGGTATTTCAAACAGGAACTGGGTTTTGCCAAGAACAGGACTCTGCCCTCAGGGGTTCAAAAATTAATACCAAGGACTCTGCAGCACCTCTCTCAAAATGTTGTTCTTACATAGCAACAAGACAGAGATAACGAGAAAAGACAAACAGGAATCAAACAAGCAAGAAGTATCCACAAGTGTGGGGAAAGATGCTGGAAACCAACACTATGTTCAACATTTCACTCCAAGGCTTCCCAAACAGGTGAAACAGAATGACACTGTGCACCCTGAGCCTGAGTTAGAGGGCTGTTCACAGTTCAACAGCACATGTAAAACTGCACTGAGAGCATATGATGTTTGTAAGTAAATTGACAATACTACAGTCCAGACTCTTCATGAAAGCTTTAGTCTTTCACAGGTGTATCTCCATATATACTTTAAAAGGTACCTTCTTATTTGAGACACTGAAGAAGCCAAGAAAGCCTAGAAGTCCAATGTTCCTTAAGAATTTGGGTCTGCTGATAAACACTTCTCCCAGGAAGAAGAATTAATTAGTTTATTATTTTTTGCAATCAAAAAGCCAATTGATTTTGAGAAGCAACTTTGCATACTACCATTCTGGTGTTACAGGACTTCCACATTTACACGACATCAAAAAAAACCTACACATCTGCTGGAAGAGCCTACACAACTGTTTCTGAGCTCCACCATGAAGAGAGCCTGAAAAGGCCCCACAGCTAAATGTATACATATAAAATGAGCCAAAGAAACTGACTTTCAAGTATCAGTAAAACAAGAGACTAGTTCAAAGAAGAGAGATGGAAAGAGCACAAGGAAACCAACAGAACAAACCAGGCAACCCAGTCTCTGAAAAAGAAGGCAATTAACATCAGAATTGTTTATCCAGATTTCTGGTTTCCTCCTCTGAACAGCACCTTTATTAAATTCCATCATGGAAACTGAACAAGACACATTGGTGTTTGAATCTGCTCACAGGCACCGACTCCTTGAGCCACCCTACAAGCAGCTTCACAGGTCAGGTCTCATGGGACATGAAGCCTGCTGCAAGACAGTCATGTGTTAGAAGTGAGCAAAGAATGAAAACCTCAGCTATGACAGTGTCTTTAAAGAAGTAACATCAGCCCTTCTTCCTGACAATCTGCAAAACAGAAACTTCTCACACTTCCCTAGAAAATACTTATTTTTTCCTAGTCAACAAGATCTGATAAAGCTGTGGCTACTGCAGTTTCAAAATCAGATAGAAGATGATCTCATCCCAATTAAGGGCAAACTAACATGGTCTCAACAAGGAAGACGTTGGAAAATGGCTTGGGGAAGCAGAGCTCTTTCCCTCTCAAGTTTCTCTTACCTCAGGAGTACTTAAAGACTCTTGGAACTCCAAGGTATAAAGCCAAAGGTCAGTGAGATGCTTGCCTATAAAGGAAGTTAAAGGAGAGTTTCTGGTAAGTTCAGAAGCACAGTACCTTGCTCAGTTCTCAGTCACTGAGAGCAGTGAGTTTGAACAAAAAGGACACATTGATCCTGCAAGAGATCCAGTATGGAACTCCACACAGCATACCAGTGCATGATAAAGAGTTTTACCTCCAAACTTTATTCCTTAACTTCTGACTAGGGAACATCAAGAGTGAATTTATCAAAACCGTATCAACCTATTAGCCTTTTAACAACAGGCTCCTTGTCTGGATGGTATTTCTATTCAAGTAGCTCTGGAAAACTGCAAGTTTATGTTTACCTAGTACCAGAGATTGAGCACAGAAGCTAAAACTGCAAGCCTGCTAAGTATTCAAAACAGCAGAACAAGAGTTGAAAATCATCTATTTAAAATAAGCATAAACAACTTAATTAACATACATTTTGGCTTCCTCCAAACCTGCTCAACCCTGTAGTGTGAGTATTTTTTCCTCAAAGCTAGTTATACAAGTTATGATCAACTTGTTCTGCATTTATTGCCAGGGTTTTCATATGGAAAAAACCTCATGTTCTTTAAAGGCCAAATTTCAAAATAGCACCTTTAATGAAGAAAGTAATCCACGCTACTTGAATTTCTTGAACTGACACTAAATACACAGCAAAACTCCAGTGGTCAAAACTCCATAGCTGAGAACAGAAATAAGGAAAATTCTAAGACACACAATTTCATTCTCCTTAATATGGTTAGCAAAGAAGAAAGTTTTAAAAACAAATACGGGGGACACAAGAAACCCCCCAAACCAACAACCTAACACTGTCCTCTAATCCTATCCTGACACTTCACATGGTACATTTAATTTAGCAGTTAACATGACTGCTTGATGCAAGCCACTCCGTGTTTTGAAGAAGTAACTTTTGTTGAAGCTAAAAGTACAAATAAGAAAATTGCAAAAGGAAGGTGGTGGATGTTGGTTTGACGGGCAGGGCATAGTTGTATGTAGTATTCTCTATAGCACCACAACACTGAAGCTGAACTGTATGGTCATATAACCTTATTTAGTAGAACCCACATCACTTTTTCAGCCTCCAGACCTCACTCAAGATGACTACTGAACCCTTTAATTATCATATAGAAATTAGCTGAAGAACACAGAGGAATTCAGCACAGGCTCATAAATGCAATGATATGGGACTGCTTTGTGCTTTTTGTCTCTACTGCCTAGTGGTGACTCCAAGGCATGAAAAGAGATGCACCCTGTCAAGTTCAGTCACGTAAGTCAGTGACTGCTGTTGAGGCAGTGTTGAGAGAAGCAGCTTCCTGTACATCACCCCCAAGCACCTAATGTTTCCAATGGAAAACATGGAATTTCTTACAGCTTGGTCCTTAAGTCCCAGGTAATCAGACAAAACCACCCATATCACCCACCTGTTTATAACTTCACTAAAAGCAGCAAACTGACTTCCTAAACCACTTGCAAATTTAGAGACACACTGGAAGTGTTCAGTATTCCCTAGTGTGATGCTGGTGCTTTAGGGAACCAGGAAACAACACTGACTGGTAACATCAGCAATATGATTGTGAGTCTGGCTAAAGGTTCAAACAGTAACACCTGTGTATGTGAGAGAGTATAAAGAGTAGATTAGCCACTAAGGCATGTGACTTCAGGATTCAGTGCTCAGCCTAGGGAAAAGCACCCAAAAATAAGAGATAGTAAGAGACAGGCAAGAATTCACTTGGCATTTTACAAGTGTCAATTTTAATCTCCAGTGTTTGTCAACCTTCAACCTGGGAAGTGTAGCTTGTAAAATGAGTTCTGTTTTTACCACAACAAACAAACAAATGCTGATATAACAGGATTTGTACAAGAAGCAACAAAACCTCTTAGAACAGCAATACTTGACAAGAACAAACTCTCTAAGACATGGGGTTTCTTTTATTAACTGCTAAACTGCTATTTTGTTGAGATAAGAACTACGAATTTGATGAAAGAATGACAACAGGGCCTGTAAAAGAGGGCTGAAGACTCTGAGAGCAACCTGCTTTCTCTTGGAAATCCAAGAGGATGAAAAAAAAATACTTCTGGGTAAAGCCAAAGCATTTCCAGAACTATGTTATACTGTCCTTCAAATCCTTAGTGACAAGAAGACACTTCAGAGGAACACTGGACCAACACATTAGGGGATTCAATTTTAAGTTTTTAAGAAACAGTCTTCAGCTCTTTCAGACATTCCTGATTTGACAGTTTACAGAGCCAACAGTCCTATTCCCAAGATGGTGGGCGTTCACCAACTGCAGGACTTTATTTTTATACACCCAGAAAAAACCTCCAAACCAAAACACAAAAACCCAGCAAGTAAAGTAACAGTCATGTTCTTGTCACCACCTTACTGCAAGATCATTATCTCAATACCAAGAAGATGGAAAACAAGGACATTTCAACATCAATCTAGATACTTTGCTATGAGGGTTTTTTTTTCTTCAATCAATATACTCCGGACATATCAAATTTACAAACTCTTCAACTGGAAGAGTTAAGTAGAAGAAGTGCTTCCAGAGAAGACACTCATGCATACAAAAATACAGACCTGGCTTCCAGAGGTAAGTGGAAGGAGAACTTCAGTAAGTGACCAGCTTAGAATGGCCTGCAAAAATACAAACCTCTAACATGTTTCCAACACAGCACAGCAGGACGGTGGCACAGACACTTTCACAGGGTATCCTCAAACAAATCAGAACAAGGGAACAGGAAATCTTTGCTTGCCACCATAACTGGCTGTTTTATTTTTAAGCACACCTCCATATATGAACTATGTAACTGATATGACTCCATGGCTCTAAAGCAAAAGATGCCCAAACATAAGCTGCAAATCTTCATTTCTACTACATCATAGTACTTGGGTACTGGCACCTGGCATTTTGGAAGCAGTATAATCTTTGCACACCTGCTTTCCCCTCACCTTCCCTCAAAGCCATTAAAACAACAGCAAAAGGAGCTCTAGAGCTCACAGGAGCTCTAGAAAGACTACAGTTTATTAGGTGGAAAAAGATAATTTAAGCATCACAGCCACAGTAACAAGCAGGTGTCATCACTGCACCAAAAAGATAAATGATGCTGATGCCCAGACTTTAATTATTACAACATCAGAAACTTTCTCAACAGGACAATATGACAGAGGCAGAAGGTGTGCATCTGGTAGGAGTTGTAAGCCTCACCTAAGTATTTCCCACAGTGCTCCAAGATTATTAACTACCGTCCTTGAAGACTGCCTGAAACTGCTCTCCAAGTCTGAGAAAGGAAGAAATACATGATGATGGCCTTTGTGGAGCCTTCTGGTTCGAAATTGTAATTAAAGAAGTATTTTAGTTGACAACCGATCAACATAAACCAACATTTATGAAAGTACTTCTCCAACTAGTAAACAACAGCTACCCTATTTCCAAAGCAAAAAGTGTAGAACTAACAACCTGTGCATTACCTGCAGACTATCACTCATGCAAAAACAACAACAAAATTCCTTTCAGCATATATTCTTGATGAAAATACAAAGATACTTGAAACTGAACTGTAAGAATATCTACCTGGACAATGTACTACTGTAACCAACAGCACACAGCGATGAAGAAAAGCTCCAACATTCTTCTTAAAGGTGGATGTTGCACTCTCCAGCAAAAAGGAAAGATCTCTTTGGGGTAAGTCTTTACAGTTATTCGCACCACACTGCTGCAATTTCGCGTGCAGCTGATGCTGTCAGGCTACACCAGCAACTCTTTAGGTAACATGACAACACCAATACATCTAGCAGTCATTTTTGAATCAATCAGTTCATTGCATACATAATAATTTGCTTAACTGATACTGTGTGTATGTGACTGTGCTGCACAGGTGAACTGTCCTTCTTTAAAAATAGCCACAGCAACAGTTTGAAGGGCTGAGAGTCTGTTTCCCATGATGTGCTGCCTGGTTACTCCAGTTCTTATTGCACAGTAGTAAGCACACAATTCCTGTCCTTAGAAACTTATAGTTTAATATATAGGTTCCCCATTGGGCTATGAATACAGATCTTATATGCAAACAAGCTTAAGAGAGATCAATAGAACACAGTTATCATCAGTGGTACCTCTGTAACAGAGGGAGGAGCACCAACAGCTAAATCCTGAGACCACACAGAATTCACAACCAAAGCATTCAGACAGATGTGTATCTGATGTGTAACAGTGCAAAAGTAGGTGCAACTCTGGTAAGCTGGCACATCCATTGATCTTATCCATACAGACACATCTGAGTAGCAATTCCTTCAGCAAGGATCTGCACCAACTGCAGATCAAGTAACACCAACACTGAACTGTTCAGGAGCTACATCTTTCTTCTGATGTTTAAGAGTGAGGAAGGAAAAAAAAAAGCATGCAGGCACATGGAATAAAGAAAAAGGTTACAAAACACTGGCTTCTGGCTTCTGCCTTTGAAAGATTTCAAATGACTACCAGTTTCAAACTTACAATTAGTTAACTGTTTAAGCTAGAAAACGGTGCCTATTACCAACCTGTTCTACAGCACAAATACACAAGATTAGTGGAAAGACGTATGATGGAGCACTGTGAGAGGCTGCATTTGTAGTGCTGAGTTCCAGACTCACATGCAACACCATTTTAAAGGCAGAAGCTACTCACAAATTTGCATTTTTTCTTAAAACATGCACAAAATTCCATGGTTTTGCTGGTTTACATCAACTAAGAAGATGAATTCTTTTCTAGAAAAATAAAGACAAGTTACCTAGTATTCATTTTGTGTGTCTGAAAACCTAAATAGGGATCAAGAACCAAACTAGTTGCTAGGTCATCATTTTCACAGAGTTCCTTGGCAGACATTCCAGAGGAAGGCACATAACGACTCTGACCCTCAAATCCTGAAGCACTGCTACCTGCAAATAAGAGAGCACAAATTAGATATCATTTAAGGGACATTACAGAGTCCAGCCACATTTGGGGACAGACAGACACAAAGGCTGGAGGAAAAAAATACAGAACAATTGAGGAAGCTGATGAAATACCTGGAGAAAGAGAATAAAGGACTTTAAAGGACATCTGAATAAAGGACTTTAATTTGCATTTAATCCTTCATCCCAGACCAATAGCAAAAATAGGAACCCATATTCCTTAAAACCACTGTAGAATGGCTATCCATGTAAGTGACTTGATTAAAAAATGGGGTTTACTTCTACAAGTGTATTCTCTGAAAGTTGGGAAAGTATTTCAAATTATGCCATCCACTTCAATAATAATAATGATGTAACTTCAAATTACACTAGTTGTCACTTAGTGCCAATCATGCATTTTATAATTATAACAGCACAAAACTAATTTACACTCAGTTATTCTTACTTGACTTTTAAACTGAAAGGATCTGTATTCCTGAAGGGAGTTAACACAGCCAAAAAATACATACATAACTAATATTTCTGATGTTAGCTCCATGCTGACTGACCTCCTGCAGACCTCCCTCAAGAATTAAGCTAAGACAGAAGCCTGGCCTGCAAACTAGGAAGTGAATCATAGCACTAAGCAGCAGGAACATGCACATACATCTGCTTGATCTTCTCTCAACTCCATTTTTGCCTGTCTTTGGATTCTCCTTTCCTGCATGCTGCAATTTGGTCTGCGCGTGGTCATTAGTTGACTTGCTTCCACTTCTCCGGCCATTCACTACCATGTTCTTGGATTCTCCCAGCCACTTCATACCCACAGACAATCTGACTCAGTTGCATTTAGTCACTTTTCAAAAGGCTTGGAGAAGTGGATGAATAAATTCAGTTCCAGTTCCTACTGGAAGTAAAACATAAACATGATTAGAACTTACCAGGAAACTGCTTTCAAGACACATAGTAACAATATCACAACAACAGTAACAAAATAATAACAATAATATTAATAATAATAAAAGAAAAAAAAAACATCCCCTCACCCCCCAAAGAAAAAGTGGGGAAAGGTGGGAGAGAAGATGGTAATCTGCATTTGCATTAGGAAGAAAGAAAAGCTGTTCATCAGCACCAGTTCACCAAACTGTGAACAGGTGAAGTACTGCCCTACAACTTACAAGGGCATCCAGCAGCAAGGCTGGAATTCTAAAGCTGATAAATTGCTAATGACAGCTCATTTTTCAGAGCTGGGCTATGCCCATGGATATACCTGTACAAGCATACTTACACACGGATAAACACGCCCAGAGCTATGTGACTCCAGACCCAGAGTATTTTCAAATACATACCCAACTTAGACTCCATCTCCTAATACATAAAGCCCACAACCTATTGGGAACTCTACAGCAAAAGACCATTTTACAAGCATCTTCCAAGAACTAAAGATGTGCAGAGTTTAGAAAAACAAAGGCAAAAAAACTAACCAGAAAATGGACATTTTTGAACGGGGTTAGGGGAAAGGTGTTAAATATTTATTTAAAAATCAGAGTTCAAGAAACCCTCAGTGATGACCTAGAGGACCCAGGCTACTATTCCTACTGCTCCATATTACAAAACAAACTAGTCACAACACACCTAGTTCAACACACCAATGCTAAGTGGGGTCACAAGCAGAGTTGCAACCTTACAGTACATAAATGTCTAGCAAAGCACGTGCTAGTTTTTTGTCTGCAGTCTCCATGTCTTTTGCATAAATAATTACAAGAAAGCTAATAATGTTTTTGTACACAGTTGTGTCTCACTCTGTAAAACTTGCAGGAAAAGATCTGATTTACACAATTATTTTACAATTGCATTTACACATTAGTAATTCATTCTCTTGATTTTAATTCACCCTCCTCCCTACTGCTTCCTCACAAAGAAATAAATGGGCCTTTTCACTTTACTGTAATTATAAAAAAAAAAATCAATGCTCTGCTCACAGCTGGTAACAGGCCATTGTAACACACATTTCAATCTGGTGGAAGAAAGTCACAACAAACTAAACAGATGTTTGAAATACTGTCTTTTGTAGAAATTCTGCTTTTTATCAGGTAACAATAGCAAATGATTAGATTTCTGCTAGGCACCTATGTGATCCAGCTACCTAAAGAAATGTTTATGGCCAGATGATTTGTAATTAAGTTATTTACAAAGATGTAGAAGACTGAGGCAATTAGGGAAACACAGTAAAGACAAGTGTACTGTATGCTAACAGATGCATTGGCTCAAACATTGTACTAGAACATATCACAATATCAAGAAAGTGACAGGCTTTAGAACCTTTTACAAACTGTTACAGAAGGGCACTAAAGACTATCAACAAAGTGTAACGGAATCACACTGAGCAAAAGCTGGCCCAGTTACTGCATCAGTATAAAAAAAAGAATTGAGATAGTTTCAGTGGACTAGAATTGAGATAGTTTCAGCTGCCAGTAATAGAAGGGATTTTCTTTGACCTCAAGATTAATTCTATTCATTTAACTATAGGTAGACAGCCCTTTTTACAAAGTACCTCCAAAACACCCTTGGACAGGTTTCTTCTAATTCACAGAGCTTGCCTGATAACATACACATGTAAGTTTATGATAGCATATATGTACAAAACCCAAAAAAACCCAACAAAACCTCAAAAACAACCCCCTAAAACTTCATTTTTAAGCATCCCACCTGAACTTCTGTCTGAAGACCAACTCTATGAAGTTCTGCCACTGACTGACTCTGATGTAAATACTTCATAACAAACCCACTCTCAAACGTCACTTTTCTAACTTCTCACAGACAGGTCTGTGTACTCTAATTAACCCCCACCATATTTTTGTGACATTGGTAATGAAAAGCATGATAACAGAAACCACATGAAAGACTTGCATGAAATTCAGTCTTGGTGTCTTTGTACCCCAGGAGTGAAATCCACTCTGCGCCGTGCTCCAGCTCCAGAGCAGTACAGGTGAATGAAAGGAGCATGCAGTGTGACTGTAGATGAATCCTGTACTGTATGCAGCAGTCTGGGGGAAATGCTTACTGTGGCACTTTGTGACAGCCACCAGGGACAGTAGCCACAGCAGGCTGAAGGAAAGGCACTCTCTGCAGGGAGAAGGAATCCCATCTTTCGCAAGGGCTGTTTGGGCAGGGTGAGTACTGTCTGTGCTAACACACTTCTGCTTAACCAATAACAGCAATGACAAGGAGGGTACCCCTGCCAAGGTAAGAAGCAATGTGGCCACAGAGTGATACTCAAACTATTCTAAACATTGGGAAAAATATTTTGTTCTGCTCCAAAATAGATTGATATAGACAGCAACATAAATCCTCCTCAAACAAAATCAGGTCATTTAGTGATGCATAGCATAATTCTGGTGAAAAATCTTTCTTTGTTTGGGCTCATCAGCCTAATGAGCAAGAAAACCTTTGTCTCCACCTACTGCTGCCTCTATTTTCTAGCATCAACCAAATGACAAACTTTAAGACTGCAAGCGCTCTTCTTCAGGGTCTATTCAACAGGACAAGAGGCAGTGGGCAGAAAGTGATGCACAGAGGTTCACCTGAATATGAGGAAGAACCACTTTACTGTGTGGGTGACTGAGCACTGGAACAGATTGCTCAATGGAGATATTCAGGATCCAGCTGGACACAATCCTGTGCTGTGTGCTCTGGGATGGCCCTGCTTGAGCAGGGAGGCTGGGCCAGAGGACCCACTGAGGTCCTTTCCAACCTGACCTATTCTGTGACTCTGTGATTCCTTTTCCAAGTACCCAAAAACTGCTCTCCAAACATGATATCAAAAGCCAGAAACAACACCTAGGATTCCTTTCCCCATGAATATCACAGCTGCTAGTGACAACAGAAAACCTGAAAGGGAGTAAGAGATGCACCACTAACCACCACCACGTGGTATTATTTAATATATTTTCCAATGCCATTTGTTTTCACTGCTTTCTACATCAGATTCACACTGACAAATCCTTTAGGAACTGAGGGAGAAAAGACAGAGATGAACATTCTCTTCCCATTCAAGAAAACACTCAAATACACTTACACCACCACATACTTTGAAACTCTTGCTACAGAGCTCTGCCATTAAAATCTAACACCACACCTGGACCACTGAGGACTTCAGGTTTACCTTTAGCTTCCAAGGGGCCTTTTATATTTCAATATAAACGATCATACCACCTTTTTATTAGTAACATCACTACTCTTTAAATTGCACTGCCTTTAGCAATTCTATTATGGTAGTTTGACAGGCACTTTTCCTCAAATGCCAGAATATAGCTCAATTGCATTTGGTACCTCTCACTGAGGTATCTGGCATTTAATTCCAACAGTACTCTTAAAAATGAAAACTCAAGTTTCATTTACTTGGTTCTAAATTATTAAACCCATTAACACTTTCTGAGCATTACTCACATGTCAGTAACATTCAGAAGCACCATTCAACAACTGAAGCACAAACACAATGAGTAGAGATGGGCAACAGACCTCCTTTAAAATACAGGTATATTTTTTATTAAGAACTCAAACACCTACATTTTGGCTTGCATTTTTGTTTTGGCTTTTTTTTTTAATTAACAATAGCTGCAAGAAAGTTTTCCTCAACAAGACAGTGACCTTACCAAAACAAAAAACAAACAAAAAAACAGCCTCAGCTCTTCTGGACAAATTAGGGGTAGCAAGAGAAAATACATAGTTTTCATTATTGATAGCCCTACAAAAATAACAGACCTTTGAATTAGGGAAGCACAGCAAAACTGTGCAACTAGTTTTCCTGTGGGATCACCAGAATAAAAATGACTGATCAAAATCAAAGCTGAAGGAAAACTTGTACAGCTTTAAGGAGCTATTCAAAACAGTCTCAAGTCTTATTTTGGTTACAGTGTTTGGGATGAACTGGTTCAGTAAACTAGGCCCCCAGAAATGTTTTTGAGTGCCTCATTTCAGCTAGTTAGTGCTGAGAATAAGCTCAGTGCAGAACTGGACACGTATAAATACTGGCATGGGGAGGCTGTAAGGCTGTGTCTAAACTGACTCAGGTCACTCCAGACTGGTGCAGAACTGCAGCCCCAGGATGCAGGATGGGTAGAGCACACCTGGACCCAAAACCGACCCAAACCCAGGCTCCAGTCTGCCACCAATAGTTTGGCCCATACATTCCCCTTTTCTCTTGTGCAACCACGTGATTTTTGTGTGTCAATTTGGATACTAATCCAAGCACAGCAGTGATCCAGTACCAGCACAAAACAAGTGTCAGAGAGCAAATTACACTTCAGCAATTCCTGCCCCTTCTCCTCTGCCCTGCCATGTCCTCCACTGGGTGCTCTCTTAGGGTGAGGCTGAGCACAGCACCCCAAAACCAAGCCACTGCAAAAACTCCAGCGTTCAGCACTCACAGAAACAATATAAAAGCTTGCTGCTTCCAGGTCAGGGAGAACCTCCTTCCTCCCACTTGCCAATTCACACAAACATTTCCATCAATTCCAGCACTCCATGGACCTCTCCATAACCCACATTAACTCTCAGTGTGTGCAGCTATGTGACTTACACTGGTGCAGGTTCAGTTCAGGGCAGCCCCACTATGGCTGGATCAAACAGTTCAATGAAGACTCCAAACCAGTGTAACTCCAAAAGCAGTGCTGCTGCCTTCCCACCTGCTTGTGCCCATTGCCACATCATCCTCCCTCTGTGCCAGCAAAACAAACGCAGAGCCAAGTGACCTGAATGATTCGGCCACTGAATCAGGAGAGTCATCAGACAAATCTAAACCTGGCTGCCTTGAACCATGAGTGGATGTAATGGGGCAGGGGGAACACACACGGTCAGGGAAGTGGTCAGGAGTGCTTAAGCTGGGACTTGTTTGCATCCCCAAACCACAGCTCTGGTCTGGCACAGGAGTATCACACCTTACTCTTACCATGCTGACTTGGGCAGCTGTCTGTTGCCTTAAAGCATGTGCTGTTTGCAGTGAGGAGCATACTGGGAAGTGTAGTCCTGGAATAGGATAGTGCTAACAGAGCAAAAAAAGCATTCCAGAGCCCTAATCAGCCCTGTTACTGAGTATACCAGGATATATCATCCCACTCATTCATTTTATATGCAATACATTAAGCAATTGCTTTAAATAAGTCTGAATTTCCAGTTTGTGAGCTGCAGTGGGTATAAAGCAGAGCTGTCTGTGTCTGGCTGGTCCTAACAAGAAAATGGCCCGATAAAGAAACAGTAACATCTAACTTTTCCCCGAAGTAAGCCTTAATTTCTTCCCACATTGTTACTTGCAAGGAAGAAAGCAAAGAACTGAAAAGTTCAGTATTAATGAAAATTGAAGCAGCTGCATCCACAGTTTCAGTGGTCAGATTAAGGAAACAAGGCACAGGCTCTATGAGAACTTATCCTATAGTACATTCTAACCTCCTTGATAAAAACCTGCCAGTATGTATTTATAGTTCCACAATTAAACACTGATCAGACTGCCATCTCATATCACACAATCAATTACGTTGGGAAAGACCTCTGAGATCATCGAGTCCAATCTGTGACTGAACACCACCCTTTCAACTAGACCACGGCATTAATTGCCACGTCCAGTCTTTCCTTAAACACCCCCTGCGACGGTGACTCCACCACCTCCCTGAGCAGCCCATTCCGATGCCTAATCATCCCTTCTGTGAAGAAATTCGCCCAACCTCCCCTGGCACAACTTAAGACTGTCATCTTGTTCTGAGACATGTTGCTCTGCACTGAATTTAACGCACCAGAAAACTCCACGAAGTTCTACACTTCAGGTTCTCACACTGTCTATGACACACCCTGACAAAACACCACGCACTCTCCCTCTCACTCACCGGTTTTCGCATTTCCGAGAGTAACGCCTTAAAGGTAACTTCACATGAAAGTTTCAGATATAGATTTTGGACAAAGACGTCCCTTTTACCCCTTCCCTAATGGCATGTACCCT